>VXBP01003031.1:0-33322 GCA_013400115.1 Rhinopomastus cyanomelas | reverse complement strand
TTTAGGAAGGACATTGAGGTGCTTGAGCGTGTCCAGAGAAGGGCAACGAGGCTGGTGAGGGGCCTTGAGCACAAGCCCTATGAGGAGAGGCTGAGGGAGCTGGGATTGTTTAGCCTTGAGAAGAGGAGGCTCAGGGGTGACCTTATTGCTGTCTACAACTACCTGAGGGGTGGTTGTGGCCAGGAGGAGGTTGCTCTCTTCTCTCAGGCAGCCAGCACCAGAACAAGAGGACACAGCCTGAAGCTGCGCCAGGGGAAATTTAGGCTTGAGGTGAGGAGAAAGTTCTTCACCGAGAGAGTCATTGGCCACTGGAATGGCCTGCCCAGGGAGGTGGTGGAGTCGCCAACTCTGGAGCTGTTCAAGGCAGGATTGGACATGGCACTTGGTGCCATGGTCTAGCCTTGAGCTCTGTGGTGACAGGTTGGACTTGATGATGTATGAGGTCTCTTCCAACCTTGATAATACTGTGATACTGTGATAATACTGTCTCTTAAGCTTGGAAAAAAGGATACTGAGGGCTGACCCCATTAATGCTGACATTACTGCAGTGAAACTTCTGTTCCAGACCTGTGTTCTGTTGGATGCTGGGGTTGGATGTCTTTGTTTAAATGCATGGAGAAATTTTGCAAGTAAGAGTTTTCAACAGCTTAAAAACAGGAAAAAGCATAGTTGGTTTATTTGTTTTAGTATAATTTAAAGATTTCCATGGAATACTGCTACTTACATGCAATGTCAGTGAGGGGTTCTTACATATGCACAAAGTAGATCATAGAATCATAGAATCATTAGGGATTGGAAGGGACCTTGAAAGATCATCTAGTCCAGGGGTCCTCAAATCCCAGCCCGTGGGCCAGATGTGGCCCACTGTTATTTACAGCGAGGGTTGGGTGGAGGGAAGCCAAGCAGCTGCAGATGACTTCCTACTGACTGTGCGGCAGGGCTGAGGAGGGGGGCTGCAGCATCAGTGAGGTGGGTGGCTCCCCCGTCTCTCCATCCCTCCCTCCAGCTCCCAGGCAGGACAAGCCAGGCAACACAAACTATAGGCTGGCTCTCAACACTATCTGAGGGACAGTGAACTGGCCCCCTGTTTAAAAAGTTTGAGGACCCCTGATCTAGTCCAATACCCCTGACACAGCAGGACCACCTAGACCAAGTCACACAGTAATGTGTCCAGGCAGGTTTTAAATGTCTCCAGAGAAGGAGACTCCACAACCTCCCTGGACAGCCTGTTCCAATGCTTCGTTACTCTCGCTGTGAAGAAGTTCCTTCTGATATTTATATGGAACCTCCTATGTTCCAGCTTACACCCATTCATCTTTGAGTAGGAAAAGTGCTGGAGCTAGCAGACCTTTTGCTTTCAAACTCTTTAAAGTTTTGTATCCTTGTGGATATACCAGGGACTTGAAAAAAGCAATTTCTGAATTCTCAGCCTGATGACCTTGCCAGATTTAGACTTGTTTGAGAATGTGTGTTGATGCCCACTGACTGACTTTGAGCTTTTCTTCTTTTGTGACTGTTACCTACCTGTCCAAATATATTAGTTGTTTTCTTTCCCTAGTTGTCATTATTCAGTATGCATAGAATAATGCTTGCCCAGTATGTGTACGACCTGAGGTTTAGGTTGGTTTTACTTTTCTCTTTGTATGCCTGTGGAGGGATACGGTGTGGCTGTGTGTGAAATGCATGGGTCAGCATTGCTGTTTATCTAAGAAAAGTAAGTGTGCAGACTTCACAGTGGGGCCAAACTGCTATTTGTGCAAACAGTTGCCATCTGTTCTGTGTCTAGAGCTAACCTCTGTTTGTAAAGCACTTAGCGATGCACCTAAGCAGATGGGAAAGGGATCTGTGTGTTCATACACATGATTTGCTAATGGAACAGTAATATTCCTGAAAATAAGACTCTCCTATTTGTCTGCTTCTGGTGAAATATGCAGAATTGTCTCTTGCCTCACTACAGACAAGAATTCTCAAAAAAAATTAATGTTTGACATTATAAAGGCTTGAGATGAGTTCCTACTCATCCTTACCTAAGAGAGACCTCTGCAGCATTGCAGCATCTGGATTGCTTTCAATGATCAGGCAGCTTTTTCTGAAATGTGCTTTTGTCTGTGTACTCCTTGATAAGAAAATTGACGAATCATAGAATTCTGGGCCCCTCAGTTCAAGAGGGATGTGGAGCTGCTGGAGGGAGTCCAGCGTAGGGCAATGAGGATGATGAAGGAAGTGGAGCACCTCCCTGATGAGGAGAGGCTGAGGGAGCTGGGTCTCTTTAGCTTGGAGGAGACTGAGGGGTGACCTCTTTAATGTCTATAAATATGTGAAGGGTGGGTGTCAGGAGGATGGAGCCAGGCTCTTCTCAATGTCACCTAGTGATTGGACGAGGGGCAATGGATGTAAGCTGGAACATAGGAGGTTCCACATAAATATGAGAAGGAACTTCTTCACAGTGAGGGTGACGGAGCACTGGAACAGGCTGCCCAGGGGTGTTGTGCAGTATCCTTCACTGAAGATGTTTAAGACCCACCTGGATGTGTTTGAAGATGGCACTATGTTAGCAGGGTAGGCAGAGTAGCCAGATTCAGAAAAGTGAAAGATAAAGGAATTTCTTTAATCTTTCCTGTCTTTACAGCAAACCTGTTGTTAGTACTACTTGGAAATTCAAGTTCAGGTTTTGGAGGACTCATGAATGCATGTGACAACCCTGGTGACTGTAAACATGATGAATTTCTACACAGCATCGTACTCTCATTTTAAGATTTTTTTTCAGTATTATCCTGATAGAACAATTGTGGTCTCTTCCTATTCTGCACAGAGGAAGCAAAACAATGGACAGGCTGTTGTTAGCGTACTCCTTCACAATAGTGTTAATGGCCCAGTATGTCAAGGTTGCGACTGGTATTGCAGCCTTAAAAGTAATAAAGTTTCTCCCAGATACTCAATTTTTGTACATGTCTGTGTTGGAGGAGTGGTGCGGTACACTTGAAGGAACCCAGGAGTGCTTCTGACTTACTTCTAGGATAGCTTTCCAAATGAAGGCAGAAAACACGTTACGTGCAGCCTGCTAATGATGTTCAACAAACCTGCTGCCAGTAGAGGAAATGATTTCAGGCTTCTAGCTGCTTAGCGGTGCCCTGACCAGAAACTTTTTTCAGACGTAGTAACAACTACGAGGTGCAGGGATTTCAAGTCTGGATGACAGTGTCTTTACTGTGCTCTTCTAGATCAGGTACAGACAGATTATGCAAGTACAGACATTAGGCTGGTATTGCTATTGGAAAGAGAAACTGATCTTTCAAATGCTGTAAGGGTCTTAAACTGGAAGACTGTAAACCTGCAGAGACATTGCAACTGAAGAGACTCTGTCACGTGTGATCTTATGGAACAATTTATACTGTAGTGAATTTAAAGCCATCATTTCTTTCCTTTTATATTGATGGAGAGGAGGAGGATCAAGAAGGAACTTTTTCACTGTGAGGGTGACAGAGCACTGGAAGAGACTTACAAAACGTCTCCTAGATGAGTTCCTGTGTGACCTATTCTAGATGATCCTGCTCTGGCAGGAGGATTGGCGTAGATGAGCTTTTGAGATCCCTTCTAACCCCTACATTCTGTAATTCTGTGAAAGAATGGTTAAATCAAATAATCTGGATTTTTTTAGACAAATGATAACAAAATAAGTTGTTTAATATTTGTCTAGCTCAATTGGGATGCCACAGAAAGTGATGTGTTTACTGTTCGTAGTTCTCCGTGTCTGTTTTCATTATACACTCTTTTAGATTACTAGTAAATATTTCAAGCCATTGTACTTGTTGTCGTAGAGCAGCTGCCTGTGAGGAATTTTGTTTGATCATTAAGTCAGAGGCAGGGGGAAAGACTCATCTCTGTGCTCTTTTTTTAGAGAGTAAATAAATCTGAAGTGTTTTGAGGTATTCTGCAAGTGGCAGGCGGTGACAGCATTAAGGTATTCTTCTTTTAAAGCCTTGAAAGCAGGCATCAGCAAGAGTTCAGTCTTGTACCTTCAATTATCTGTTTAAACCTTGAATTTCCATGATGGCAAGAAACTCAGCATTCTTTTGGCTTTTTATCCCCTTGCACTATTATGCAATTTCATATTACATTGCTGTAAAGTTTGAAGCTGATGGAAGGATTAAAAGACACTTTATAACTAAGGATAAGTTGCTTGGAAAAGATGTGTATGTTTTAGGGTAGGTTTTGGAAACTGAGGAATGGTTTGGTCCAGAGTATTTGTAATGATCCTGCAGGCAGTGTAACCAAGTGGAAGCTAACTGGATGCCCTGTGCAGTGGATTACACTGATGAACAAAGGAGGTCTGGGAGTTTGTATTAACAGCAAGTATTTAAACTGTGTTGTTAAGATATGCCAATTTTGAGCTTCAACACTTGAAAATTGGCTTCTTCTCATCTGACAAGTGGAAGTTCAAGCTTTGCTTGTCTCTGCATCAGTGTGTGACAGCAAAAATGTCGTGACCACTTTGTTATCATATTTATCTTCTTCAGTTAGGAAAAAACATAGATAATTCTAGTGGTGCAGCCACACGAATGAACTTCCCTTTCTGGGTGATTAATGTCAAAAGGTAAATTGATTATCCTGTATCTCTTTGTTTTGTATATGAATGCCTAACGATTTTTTAACTATTGCAGTGTTATAATTAATTATTAAATATTTTGCACACATCTGTTATTTGATGTTTGGAAATGATCAGTATGTGTTTTACATGAAATAGCCAAAATCAAAAACAGAAAGCTCTGTGTTCAGAGGAAGTGTAAAAGACTGTGTACTTGCTGTTGAAGTAGCATGTGGATGTATGTTGTGATTTTTGTTTTTTTACCCCCTTTATTTAGTGATGAATTTTTTAGTAATAACTTACCTGTAATTGTCATCCTAATGGTGGGAGGCTTAAGAGAGGAGAGACGACAATTACGAAAACGATAGTGTTAAAGAAACTTGTTGAGGCTTCAGTATGGTAAGACTGAATATCCAGGAACAAGCAGAATAAACATCAAAACACCAAATTTATGTAAGTTAATGCAGTTTAGTTGTCTTGGTGACTTCTAATCTTGCTCTCTCTCTCTCTTTTTTTTTTTTAACCTGTAGAGTTTCACAGGCTTTTCTATGCCTTCTCTGGCTTGGTTGCTGCTCCAGAGCAGTTAAATATTATGTGCACATTTCTATAACAAGGGGTAATAGGTCTAAGCTGGAACATAGGAGGTTCCATATAAATATGAGAAGGAACTTCTTCACAATTAAGGTGACAGATCACTGGAACAGGCTGCCCAGGGGGGTTGTGGAGTCTCCTTCTCTGGAGGCATTTAAAACTCACCTGTGTGACTTGGTCTAGTGGATCCTGCTGTGGTGGAAGGATTGAACTTGATGGTCATTTGGGGTCTCTTCCAATCGCTAAGGTTCTGTGGTTCTGTAACCTGTTTATGAATGAATGTGCTTGAAAGGTTAGCCCTGTGGCGTCAGTCTGCACCAGGGGAGGTTTAGGCTGGACAGTAGAAAAAAAAATTTCACTGAAAGCAGTGGAACAAGCTGCCCAGGGAGATGGTCGAGTCACCATCCCTAGATGTGTTTAAAAATCATTTAGATGTGGTGCTTAGAGATAAAGTTTAGTGGTGAACTCAGGAGAGTGGGGTTATTGGTTGGGCTTGATGATCTCAAGGGTCTTTTCCAACCTGAATAATTCTGTCATTCTAAGATTTAAATTTTAAGCAAGTTGCACCTCTACCTTAACATCCATAGAGCTGTTTTGAACGAGATGTTTGTATACCCTAAATAAAAAAAGGTTCTAAATACAAAACTCTCAATTTCTAATAATCAGTATCTAGGAACAGAAGAGTCTTTATTGTATCCTCTTCACTGTGTAGGGAATATATGGTCACAACACAGAAATAGAGAAAATTGCTGTGAATGCTTTTGCTGCAAGGCAACAGTGATTATAGATCTCAAGGAGATGAAGATAACATGCCTTCCTGCAAATAACATCGCTTTTAACTTACAGTATTCTGCATTATGAAGTGAAGATGAATGTAAAATAATTTACCTGCAACCCTTTTTTTGTAGGTCATGTGAGAGTTTGGTTTGTGGGTTGCTTGTCTTGCAGTTTTTGGACAGTGGTGGAAAGTAAAGTTTTAGCGGAAGGTTTTGACCCGCGTTGTTGTTTGACCTGCTACTGTTTGGCAGTTTAAATGGAAAATAAATTCTCAGACATGTCTGCATTAAATTTATGTAGTCTAGTTTTATTTGATTCTCCTTCTTTCCCCAGGTGATTTTGTAACAGCGGAACGGGCTGCCCAGGGAGGTTGTGGAGTCTCCTTCACTGGACGCATGTGTTGCTGTGTGACTTGGTGTAGGTGATCCTGCTGTGGCAGGGGGATTGGACTAGATGATCTTTCGAGGTCCTTTCCAATCCCTAATGATTCTATCATTCTGTGATTCTGTGTTTAGACCAGGTCTTTATAGTTCAGATGTGTCATCCCAGGATGTCATTACAGAAGTTATGAAAGACTTTGTCAGATAATTTTTTTTAAAGTGGAAGTAAAACAAGTTAAGTTCTTACATTGTGAAACATTTTAATATAAATTACTGCTTTTACTATAACTTTTACAGTACTTAGTCTGACCTATATCGAAGTCTGTATTTAAGACACTTCTTTTGGTATATTCTGTCAATGTTACTTTTAGAAGATTCCATTAATACAGTTGCCTGAGTTGCTAAAGTAATTAAGTCTATGTGACTCTGTGGCATAGTACTCCGGTGGCTCACTCTGCTGCTTACATCAGTTATAATTTGCTGTATGTGTTCCATACAGACTGTCTGAAGTGTTAGTTAGAGACCAACAGAACAATTTCAGTTGTTTATCTTAATGTTGAACTTCATTGTGGCTGTACTGTTCCTCATACTGCCTTGGGCTTGGTGATCCAGGCTGCTTTAACGCTGTAAGCTCAGTGCTTTGTGTACTTGCTACAGACAGTGTGTAACTGTCCATCTCTTGCTTTCAATAGGAAGGAGGTGGAACCATATAAGCAAGACTGATGGAACTATTAGATGCTTCCAGTTTTCATCGGCCTGGTTGTGCTTGAGATTATGCTGGTTGAATGGAATGCTCCTCTTTTTTCATGGAAAGATGTTGGGCTTGGAATCAAGCCTACTGCTTAGTAGTCCATGTAATTTTTTGCCATAATACTAAGCATTAATGACTTTATGACTCTGTGTTGTCTGCATGTATCTTTTCCCAGGTGGATGCTTACTAGTATCAAAACACAGTATGGTGTTTCATGTTTCTTTTACCATATTTTAGTCCTTTTAAAAATGTGGTGCTTCAATCTCTTTCTCTGTCTTGGTGATAGACACTGAAAATTGTGTTTATATGCATTAGATAAAACTCATGAACCACTGTTCCCTTTAAGTGACTCCACCATGTTTGCAGAATCACAGATCAGAAATAAATACTCCTGTCTCTGAGGATAGCATTTTCTTATGGTTTTGGAAAATAGTTTTTGCAATAAGGGGTCTAATGCAAAAAATTAATCTGCTGTGTTTTGCCAAGGAGATGTAGTTATCACAAAAACGTAACTTGCTCTCCAAGATGATGTTGCACGCTTGTTACTTAAGTGGAAAGTTTAGTTTGTGCTTTTTGAGATGAAAGACAGTTTCTGTTTATTTAATAATAAGTAAACTGATTACTAATCTTTAGTATTAATAACTCCATTATGTGTACAGTATAATATCTGATTACTGAACTGTCCTAACACTAGACCTCTGTTTAAATCCATGAATATGCTGTCTCACATGAAGTCATTTGCATTAGTGAAAAAATAAACATACAGACTAATCTCAACAACAGTGAATCAGCTGGCCTCCAGCTAAGACATCTGACAGTGCAGTCGTGAGATTTAAAGATTCCTTAAATACAGAATTGGTGCACACACAGAAACACACACACACCCAATTTGCAAGTGTTTTTTTGGTTGGTTGACTTTGCTAGGTGCCCTCCTTAAGAATGCACATCGTGAGCTTGTAGAGTTTCCATTAGGAGCATTGATATTGAATCTTGTACATTCTTAATGAAAGAAATGTGGCAGTAATTACAAATTGAATTGGAGTGGACTAAACGAGAAAGGAATGGTGCTGACTCCTGGCCTTGACTTTGTGTAAGACCTCTTTCACTGATGAAACCTCCATATTTTGTTCTGGAATCGTTTTCCAAACTGATTCTCTGATCAGAAACAAAGCTGAGAATATTTTTGGCAACAGACTCTTAATAATTTTGTTTAAGTAATACTTAAACACTACTTTTTTTCTGATTCAGGAGAGAATGCTCGTAAAAGAAGAATTTGTTGGACCTTTGTCCATGAAGCGTATATGTTTGTAGGACTTTAGAGTGCTGCTGCTGCTATGGCTTCACCATGCTCTTTTGTACGTGCACCGGAAGTGCATGCAACCCCCTCCACTTGCCACCCTCCACATTTGCCCCTATACAAAGGTTTAGGAATGCTTCTCTTACTCTTTGGCTACTCTTTTTTTCTCTGTTGGATTATGGTTGTTCAGTACTAAATAATTGCAGTTGCTCAAAAGATTACATCTATATAATCTGCTAATGCCTTGCTTTGCAGGTAATTTCTGTTTTATAAAAAAATCCTCAGTCCTGAGTAACATTCTTAAATATATTCCTTCCAGCAAGCTGAACTGATCTGTGAACATGTCTAAGACCTCTCGCACAGCTGAGTTGTGCATGCAGCTTAAAAGCTTATATATATTAATCGAACAGATGGAATTGTTTCACTTGAGAGGTAATTATTTCTTCTGGTAATCATTCTGGAGCGTGGCTAAACATATTATTCTGTTGATGCTTTAATCATGTACTGCAGCTCTTACCAAGGCACCTGTAATTTCTAGTAACACTGGAAGTACTAAGTCACTTGGGAGAGGCCAAAGAAATACTTGTTTTTAAATTCTCCATTTTAAAGAATTAAATGAAGTGTATGGTCTTTAAAAACAAAATCAAAACACTTTCTTAGCCAGGATAACTTTCAGGCTTCTCTGATTCTCTTTTATACAATTAGGTTATCTTCCTTTTTAATAAAATGTCCTTCTTTCAGGCTAAAGGGATGAGATCCAGGGATTGTACCAGAATAGAACTGTAATCTTGTGATTAAAACCTTGTCGATGTTTTGAATGAACTTCTGAAGCTGCTTCGTATTGTACCTCATTTCTTGTATTTCTTAATAGTTTAGATGAAGGCATTCAAGGGTAAATCACACTGTTCATTTAATATAAAAAATATAAAAATCAAGTTATTCATTTAATATAAAAATATATAAAATATAAAAATGTTTTTGTTCTTACAAATTCTAAGAGGGAAGCTGAGGCCATGAAGGGGAGTAACTGGCAGTTATTGTTACTGCTATTGAAGAGTTTCTGCTGCTGTAAATTCCTTGATTTAAACAAATACTGGTTAATTCTGTTAAAAGTCCACGTAGAAACAAACCTGTTGAAGCTGGTCAAAAAGTTGGTCTCCAGACTTGCATTTGGTCATAAACCTGTAACTGTAGATACCCTCCATAAGCAGTCTTCTCTGCCTGTCATCAAGTTTGGAGCAGACTAAATTTTGTGACCTAGCTTTTCAGGTTTTTACTGGATTAGGTTGTGTACAAATATCACAGAATCACAGAACATTAGGATATGGAGGGGGCCTTGAAAGATCATTTAGTCAAATCCTGCTGCCAAAGCAGTATCATCAGTTGGCACTTGGGGCTTTAAGGAGGTAAACCTTAAATTCAGTGATTTAGGTTTAGCTTAAATATTAAAGTAGCATATGAAAATGTTGGAGATGCTTTGACCTTATCTTTCCAGCAATGTACAGCTTGCTGTTTTAGTTTGTTTGGAAACCGTAAGAGCAAGTGCATGTCCACTCTTTAGTGTGGAGAACAGATTCCTACAGGATGACTTCTGTAAGGTTAATGAGTTTGTTCTGTATGAAGCTGTCTCAGGATTAAAACCCTGTACATAATTAACTTATTAATTTAGTTAATGTTCTGAAGCAAAACCAAAAGAAGGAGCATTCAGAAGCCACTTATGAATTGCAGATAAGAACAAAACTAACTCAATATGAAGAAAAAACCAAGAAGACATTTAGTTCACCCCCTGCACAGAAGAACATAAAGAATTCACCTGGCATAAAAATGCTGCGTAAAGAAAACCCTGCATCGAGATATACAGAGATTAATCACATGTTCTTACATAACTGAGCCAAACTACAATCTCCAACCCCTCAAAGGGAAGAGAATGCCAACTGTTGCTGCTGCTTGTCAAAACGTGATGTCCATCATGTTCATGCACATATTCCTCAGTGTCCAGTTCTCTGTTCCATGTACTTCCATGCCAGTCCTCCATTTCCAAAATACTGCTTTCTACAGCCAGGAACTGAGGAAGAGCTCTCTCTATTTCAGCAAACCATGGAATTCAGATGAAACCTTACTTTTGCTTATCTTTGAAGCACCACTCACTGTCTATTCACCATGTTTCCAGGGCAAGATGACTGCACTAACTGACATGTGCTCTGTTCACAATACAGGAGTGAAGTGGAAGAGAAGAAGGAGGTGCCCAAAACTAGAAGCACCAGCCCCCTTCTATTTGTTCTTAGAGCTGCAAAACTGAACTTGAAATTCCAATTCAAAATATCACAAGTGCTACAGCAACCTTCCAGTGCCTCTGGCAAGAAATCTAAAGTTTCAAATTATGAAGGAGAAGCTTTTAATGCTTTTGAGGACTTCTATGAGTTTGAGTCATTCTGTAATGAATGTTTCAATATGTTTTATGTATTTTAAATTTTAAAATAGCAGTCTGTAACATCAGTCTTGCTTTAAGTGAGTGGGGTTTATTGGTTCTTTCTATTGCTTTCAGTTTTGTCTGATGCTCCAGTTCTATGTTGGTTATAGAACTGTGTGTTAACTGTAAATGTTATTTTCTTATATCTTGGTAACATGATTTGTTCATATGATTTACTTCAGCTGTAGCAGATAAAAGATTTGATATGTTTGCTCTTCAGGCAAATAAAACTCTGGGGTTTGTCTGCTTTTTTAGAAAGAATGTTAGCAAAATAGTAAACATCAGTCCTTTGAGTATTTAGATGACTTACGGTGTATGAAAGTTTGGCTGTATCCTCTCCTCATCACATCTTTCTAATGTTAAAGAACTCTGAGCTGAGCAAGGATTGTCTGTTAAATAGTTACATTTGTCTTGTTAAAAAGGGAGGGAATCTAAATATGCTGTTTTGTAAATCATCGTACATAGAGTAGAGTCACAGCAGTGGAGTGATTTGAAGAGCTGCTTATTGTGAGACTGTTGTGAGGAGTCTGATGTCTGATTTAAGTGCATGCTCCATTCATACTCTGCTGGAAAAGAAGAAAGATGAGAAGCTTCAACCTCTTGAAGTCTAAACGCTGAAGAAAACTGTAGTATTGAGAAAGAGAAGCAGCGACATGCAAATAGGGGTATTTCTTTATATTCCTTACTCTGTCTGAACTGGACAAGAGTGAGAACTTTAAAAATAATTTTAAACATATGTGTCAGTGCCTGTTTATTTGAGGAGTAGATGGCAAATAAGATTACTTTCTCCTTCCAATTTGAAATATGCCAGCAAAATAGCCTAAAACATACTCTGGGTGACCTTGTACCACGCTGATCTGCTGTACAGTTGTTTTAAGTATTGTAAGAATTTCAGAAAGTTTGGGAATCCTTTAAAGAAGGCTTAATGATAGGATTTTATGCTGTGTAATTACGACACTGCTCTCAGAAATGGGAGATTTTGTATTTTAAATCATATTTTAATATAGCTAGCAAAAAACAATACAAGTGGTAACTTCACATTGAAGTTATCAAGCAAGACTATGTGGTGTGTACTTGCGGCGTGGTATGTGGTCACATGTCAAAATACTGTAGTGTGTGTACAGCACTAGTTAAACATGAATTTTCAGCAGAGCTGAGTAGCTCTTAGCAACAGGAAGTTCTTGGGGTAAATAATGCAGGATATGTGAATTCTGTGGGAAGATGAAATCATAAGATGCTTATTGTGTTCAGTGAAAATATTAATCTGGTTTTATCTATAAGGTACAGAGCCTGTTAAGTCTCTGGCACTGAAAAAAACATGTAGTATACGCTTAGGGTTTTCTCCATGTGTCCCTCAACACTTATAAAATAAAGACAAAAGGGATTTGCGTGCCCTGTGTATCAACCATACGTGTTGACAGAGTTTTAGGAAAATGTTTCATTACAATTTTGTAAAAAAACAGTGATTAATGGTACAAAATGAGTCACCTATACATGATGCTGTAATGTTTTGCTTTAGAATATACTTACGTATGTACGCGAAGGGATGGTTATGGTATTGCCTGAACTTTGCAGTTACAGTGAAAATTGCAAAGATCCCTTTAGAAATACTGTCCTACAAAAGCACTGTAAAGAGTGAAAATCCCAACTCCCCATCCTTTCTAAGTCTGGGCTGTAACTGGTAGTAGAAGTTACTCTGCATAAATCCCAGTCTCAGTGAAATATCAGTGCTTTTTGTAGCTGAATATGGAGTAATTTCAAAAGCTTTGAAACGTAAATTTGAAGAATTTACCCTCAAAAAGATATGCTTTTTCCCCTCCCATTCCTCAGAACTACAGGAATCACATTGTGAATTTCTGAACAAAAAAATGGGAGCACTCTCCTGGGGAGTGGCCACGCTTTCATTACCTTTCGTTTTCTTCCAAATTCAGAACTAT
Organism: Rhinopomastus cyanomelas; assembly: GCA_013400115.1. NCBI lineage: Eukaryota > Metazoa > Chordata > Aves > Bucerotiformes > Rhinopomastidae > Rhinopomastus > Rhinopomastus cyanomelas. The sequence continues at coordinate 20,534 of VXBP01003031.1, read as the reverse complement.
CCAGCAGGATGGCTTTCTACCATCAAGCACAATGTGACTTCTCTGTCTCATGGATTGTAATACAAAGATGACTGAGATTTTCTGCACTAGGATTAATCTAGTCTGAAAGTCAAATGATGCTACTGTAATTGAATTTCCTAGGTTCACGTCAAAGGAGATGCAGTTTTGTAGTCCTCTCTACCATAGTGCTCTGTACTGACTCTGTCCTCTGCCTTTCCTTCCCAAGTTAATATGTTTTTGTGTTCTCCTGTGTCTACACAGAAGACTCATAATGGGGATTGTTGTGGACAGTGAGACTTGCTGCCTTTCTGGGGCCAGATAAATTGACAAGCTTGTGGGAAACCTCTTGAGGTGCTGTGGTTGAAAGGATATATGTTCAGATGGTTATTTTAAATACATGGGATGCAGGTGAAACAGTTACCTCTTTCTGTAAATAGGGGAAAGAGATTTTTGTTTTGACCAGCAAGTTTCAACTGGGTGTTCTGCAAGCAACTTTAGAAGAAATGCTTGTTACTTTCTGAGCTGGGTTATTAATTTGATAATTTTCTGTTCAATTGGGAGATGGGATACTAACAGAAACACCTATCTCCAAGACAGGACTAATGAGCCTTTTCAGGAAATTGCCAGTTACTTTCTGTAGTGCTGTCCCCCAGGCATATTCTGTATTTCCTCTTCTTGTTTGACAGCTCAGGCTATCTTCTGAGGACTGAAGCCAGTGATCCTTGATTTCATTTGCGTTACTACATTGGGTTGAGAGTTGCAAGTGCTGCTCTGTGGTTTCACTAAAGAATTTCACACACATTCTGTCTCAGAACTTATGCTCCTGAGTGTGCTAGTGCATGTGTGTAACCAAGGCAAGTGTTGTTCAGGCCATCTCCATAAGACTTACTGAACAAGAATGTCACAGAGTTATTTTATTGTTATTTTAGTACTGTGAGCAAGCTTGTGTTTCTGTTAGTGGGAGACAGATACGTTACTTACAAATCTGTATGAGATTTTAATAAAGTTTAGTTTGGCAACTTTTTTCTGGTATAGTTCAAATTAAAGCATGAGGAAAATGGTATCACCAGCTGTGTAACAGGGCTTTTTGGCTGGTTTTCCTTTTGAGTAATAGCACATACTCTGTTAAAACTCAAGGATTTACTTTTACCAACTTGGTTATGTGAAGAATTCAAGTCACAAAGGCTGGATTTGGATTGTTGCAGAGTGGTTGTTTTGGGTGTTTTTACAGAAACAAACTAATCTTAAATAGTGCAGACTGGTAATTTCGAGGCCGGGGGGTGGGGGATGGAAATCCTCTCATCCAAATTGTGGAACAATCAGATTTCGGATTCTTAATAAAATATGTTCCTGTGTTTCTTCACTGACTACATCTGCCCTTCTAGAACAACCTCCTATGTCAGTGCTGTGTGGTAGGACATCAATAACTGTAGCACTCCTGCAAATGGTGCCTGAGCTGAACTAAAAAAACTATTAGAAAAGAGCTGTCTTAACTATTCAACAATTTCCTGTTGCTTTAAGTAGAAGATGATGAATATTTCTCAGAGGAAGTAGGAGGGGAAGAGGAATCTCCTCACAGGATACTTGCTGCTCAAGATAGGAAGCCAATTTGAAGTTTTGAATTTAGACTTTCCAGCATTTTGTCTAATTAAAAAAGTTTTCCTTTAATATGCAGGAAAGCTGTTCTTCCTGTTCTCCTAATCAGGAGAAGTCTCTTTAAGAAATATGAGGATAGGCAACAACTTCTTCTGTGCCTGGGATAGGAATTAGTCAAGTATGATTTCATGCTGTGCCTCCTGCCCAGGCACTCATCAGTTGCTTCTGCCACTCTACCGCAGATTCTTGCCTGCTGCACCAGCTCTGCATTTGACAACTTCTGTGGCAGGAAGCTTTGGTTAGCATAGCCTGTTGATAGTGCTTCAGCTTAGCACAACTGCTCCCAAGTCTGTCTTTTTCCACTTGAGCTGTTCCCTGCAAGGGATTCGTTTTGTCTTACTCTATAGAGGACTCCATAACTGCTTTGCTTCTGCTGCTAGTCTCTTTAGTACTGTTTTTCTGCATTCATTTTAATAGCTCAGAAAAGGCATCTTAGTCCTCACATTCTCATGTAGTACCAAGTGGGGCATCCTTCTGTGATTGAGTATGCAGTGTTAACCAAGTGAATTGTTGAGGAACTGTAGCAGCAGCAGCAGGTACTGATAGTGTTGTCACTCATGAATGTGGATTAATGATCAAAGGATGATGCTTATGAGGAGAGGAATGCTAAGCTGATGCATATACTCATGTCTCCAGTTTTCTTGCCTTAAGTTTTGGATGTGTGGTTCTTTGCCTTGGAGATCCCTTCCGAAGTGGGAGACAAATTCACACCTTTCTGGCAGTCAGGGAAAAATTCTGAGCGTTGGTGGCTAGGATATCACTGGATTTATGGACAGATTCTTTTGGCACTAGATTACTTTCCTGAATGTTCTTCACAGACTTGTGCAGCCTCAGGTAAGATGATCCTATCCTGACAGAGCTGAGATGCCAGCTCCTCTTACCTAGTAAACTGTAATTAAATAAATATTTTAAAAATAATTAAAAAAATTAATAGTACCAGATTTACCTTGGTTGTTTGGTGCCTTAGAGCTCAAGCCTGCAATAAAGGCCAATGCATTTCTGAAAAAAGACTGGCAGCTGCCAAAGAGGAGTATCTTTTCATCAGTGCTTTCAGGTAAATAATATGTGGCAGAAGATTTGGAATAAAATTGAGGTCCCATAGTGCTGACTGCAGTTACCAGTTAATGCTGGTAACTGGAGTAGTAACCTCATTTTAGCACAGGAAAACTGAAAGAACAGTAGGCATCTTAAGAACATGACCTGCAAAGATACAGGAAAATTGTTGCCTCTTACTGTTTGTGGGTGTACTTATACAGGTTTATTATGTGCTTCATGCTGTTGGCTTCAAGTAGTTGTGTTCATTGCTGTATGGCTTTCTGGAGTATCTCTGACTGGTTCTTGTCTGTTTGCTAGGTTAATGGGTAAACAGTTCTTGGCTGCACATTGCACATGTGAGCAGAGGTACCTTTAAAATGTTCTTCCTCACTCTTCAGTTTCTTTAGAAGCTACTATACAAATTTGTGTGCCTGTAGCCCTTCTAAAAATCTTTAATGTTTCAGAGAAAGCAAGTCCCATAGTACTGTTATCCTCAAGCAGATTTCTGTAGGCTCCTTAGAGGAAACCTTCCAGCAGAATTTCAGGTAGATGGTAATAAAAAGAGCAGCATGGGAAGAGAGTTCTACAGAGTGTCTTGAAAAGTAAGAGTTTATCTTCCAGCTACATTGGAAGCCTTTTTACTTTATATCCTGTTCTCAGGGATTGCTAGTTAATAATTCATGTGTACTACGGTTGCAAATTAAAGAAAAACGAATTTGAAAGAGCAGTATGCTCAATTAAATATATTTGGGAATCAGTTATTACTTCTGTTGCTCAGGAAGGGAGTTTAATTATTTAAAATGTCCTTTCTTTATACATTTTTATTTTCCATGAGCAAAAATTACCGATGGCTACTTACAATTCCTGAGGAGGAATTTTAGAGGATTATCAGACTTTAGAACTTGGGACTTAACATAGCTTGGGTTTTCTTCTGGTTTTGAGATTAAATAAATGTTACTCAGTTGGTATGACTATGTGCATGGACCTGATGACAATCCTTGCAAATATAGTCAGAAATCAAATCTTCAGCTTTAGAACAGCATCTTAGTTTGCACAGCAAAATTAAGTGATTAGGTATAAATGGGGAGAGTTGGAATTCTTGCTCAGTCACAAAGAAAGGGAAGTGAATCTGTTCCTTCTACAATGCCTTGAATTCTCAACCCCCTTACTCCCCATAGGCACTCCTTACCTTACATACAAGAAAGTACACATGAAGGAGAAAATGTCTTTAGTTGCATGGTGTGCATATTATTGGAGTGGGTTTAGTTTACTTTCCCACTGATTTGTGTTCTGTAATTGACCACATTTGCACACCGTCTTAGTAATGTTATGGCTATTTGACAGACTGTGGGGAAGCAGTTCTTGTTTCTAGATGAAAACTTTGAGCATTTCCTGCTTTGATGAGAAGACACATCTCGTTAACGTGCATTGCTGTTTCTGATAGACCTCTCATAAGGCGACTGCTTCTTTTTGTGCTGAAAACTGTACTAAGTGGGGAGTGAAATATATTAAAACCTCTTAGTTTTCTTCTAAAAGGAAATTATCTGCTTGCCTGTGATTCTGTAATATGGCAAAACCACAAAGCTAGCTGTGTTAAAACCAGCACAAAGGGACATCTAAGTTACAGCAACCTACACTGATTCTTAGTGGGCTCTAACTAAGAGTTACAGCTGTGGGCTATGGGTTTTCTCTTAAGTCTGGCTTTCCTAGAAGCAGGACCTCTGACTTACCTTTTCCATGAATGCAGCTTGATTGCAGGGTACCTTTGTGTCATGGAAGTGGTACTCTGTTGATTTGCATTCTTGAGCAAATAGCTCTGTAGAACTCCCCAGGGCAAGTATTTACTCTCAATACTTTGTCTTGTATAATAAACTTCCTTTAAGGACCTGGAGTTTATGGACATCATGGTTTCATAAAATCAACTGGGAAGTACTTCCTTTTTTTATAATTTGTCTTGCTGGCGCGATTTTGGTTTTTTTTTTTTTTTAGAAAAATTCTGGAAATGCGCTATTCTTAATCCCCTAAATGACAGTTTTTCACCAGAATTGAGATAGCCACACATATAATTTTGAATATTTGAATTTTGATGCATTGGTGGGAAGGAATAGCAAACAAATTATTAAACTAGTATTTTTGCTTTAACATTCGTGAAAATTATTTTTATTAAAAAAAGATTTATCATCCACATTACAGGGTTGGTGGGGAATTGCAAGAGGGATAAGGCTATAACATTGGAGATTTTGCTAAAGAATCCAGAAATATTACCCTAGAATGCTGATAGAGGACTTCGGCTTGAAACAAGTTTGACTTTCCAAATGTTATGAGAGGGTAAATTAATTTTAACACAGAAGCTCAAGAAACCCAGGAAGCTGCATCTGATAAATTTGAATCAGTTGTGTGACACTTGAGTGGTAAATTCAAGGAAAAGTATAGATTCTGCAATCCAGAGGTGCAGACAAGCTGGTTGGTTTGTCTGGTTGTTAATGCAGTTACCTGTACATTTTGTAGTGCACACCAACTGAGCTTCAGAATCCTAGAATCATAGAAAGGCTTAGGCTGGAAGGAAACTTAAAGATCTAAGAATCACAGAACATTAGGGATTGGAAGGGACCTCGAAAGATCATCTAGTTCAATCCCCCTGCTAGAGCAGGATCGTCTACATCAAGCTGCACAGCAATATGTCCAGGTTGGTTTTAAATGCCTCCAAAGAAGGAGACTCTGTGGAAGTAATGCATGGAAAGTACCTCCTCTGGAGTTAGGCCCTCTATATCCTCATTTGCAAATATTTCCAACAATTAATAAGTGATGAATGAGATCCTTTATTAAAGAAATGAGACAAATCATCTAGATCATCTAGTTCCAGCCCCCCGACACAGGCAGGGACACCTCCCACTAGGCAAGGTTGTTTAAAGGCCCATCCAACCTGGCCTTGAACACTTCAAGAAAGGGGGCATCTACAGCTTTACAAAGCAGTGTGTTCCAGTGCCTCACCACCCTCACCTTCCAGTTATTGACATTTAAAATAGATTTTTTTTTTTAAAATAACTTCATAAACTCAATCTGTTGAGGAATGAATTCACCTATGAAAGTGTAGCTGTCTTCAGATTTCTTTTTTTAATCACAGTACCTTGGCAGCAAACATGTCATGCTTTCTCCTTGTATTTATTAGACCTTGTTTTCCATCTTGGGTGACCCTGGTAACAAATATTGCAGTTATATTGGAGAAAGTAGTTATATTTATTCAAATAACTCCAGTGAGCTGTCATTAAATGTCACTGTTCATGGTTATCTCTATGAAAAACTCTTCTATATTGCATGAAGAAAGAAAAATTAAATTACTGAATGTAGCCAGTGTTATTTTTGTACAAATTTTGCTTACTTTTTAGTGTGTTAATAAGTAAAAGGGGGCTTGTGAAATCTTTTTCAAGTCCTACTGATTCAAGGTCAGCACAGTGGTGACTTGAAAATGTATTTTTCTTACCACTTTTATTAAACATCTCAGTACTGTAAAATAAATAGATTACCAAAAGGTATGTAGCAAATCACTAACTAGTTTTTTAAGCAACTAGTTAAAAAGTCTGTAGTTTTGCAAAAATTTGCAAATCTTGGTAACTTTTAGTGCTTAGTTGGATCAAACTAAGGAGGTTTTGTTCTACTGACATGATGGCCTTTATTTGTATATTTTTTTATTCCCCATCCTCTCCCTGTGTACCCTTTAAAAAAACCTGAAAAACCCTCAACTATGGTGATTTGGCCCTGGCTGGGGCCAAAGCTGCTCTATCACTCCCCCTTCTTGAATGGCCATGAGACAGAAAATATAATTAGAGGCTAGGGGTAAAAGACAACAACAGTTCAAGAAAGCAAAAGCCACACACATCAGCAAAGGCAAAGTATAAAGATTTATTCTCTCTTTCCTGTCAGCAGATGATGTTTAGCTGCAATTCTAGGAAGCAGAGCCTCATACATAAAGTGGTTGCTCCAGAGGACAAATGTCATCAATGAATGCCTCTTCTGGACCCTTCCCTCTCTTGCTTTTGTAGCTGGGTTGAGGTTGTATGGTCTGGAATGTAACTTTGCTCAGTTTGGGTTAGCCAGCCCAGCCCACGCCTCAGCCCTCAGCCCTTCTCAGTTGGGGACAATGTTAGGAAAGGAAAAAACAAGCCTCGGAACTGGCTGAGCTCAGCTCAGCAGTAGCCAAAACACTGGTGTGTTATCGACACCTTTCCAGCTACCACCACAAGCACAAGACCATGAAAGATTCAATGGGGAGAATCAACCGCATCCCAGCTTAACCAAATCCAGTCTCTCCCCTTATTCCATACAATTTGCGTCATTCTTGGATCCAACGTAAAGTAACACAGGTGCCATTTTCATCACTGAACATGCACTTAGACCATCTTCGTACCCAGTGTTCTTCCTAAACAATACTTGCAACCTAAACTACATGCTCAAACCACCTTCATACCCAATATACAGATTTATGGAATTTGATTAAGTACTGTCTTGAGTGCTTTAATTGAAAGATGTTATTCTTCCATTTTCAAGGGCTTCTACCACTCCTTCAAATACTAAGTCAGCCCTGTCTGGTGTTCAGGACAGTAGAAACAGTATATTAATCTGTTGGCCCCCAGCAGCAGGTTTGGTTTGAGTCACCGCTGCATTTTTTTTCTCTGTGTAGGACTCACTCTTTGTCCATTCATATAATTGCTATCATATGGTTGCCTACAAATGACAAGTCACATTCCAGATTACTCCCCCTCTCAAGTTTAAATCTCTTTGAGGAACATACTGGATCTTCCTATCATTCTGTATCACCCACCAAGTACACCCAGGTCCTTGGACAAAGACAATCACATTAATGGGTTTGCTCTATGCCATGGGAGGGGAACCCCAGTGATGTGGACTATGGGGACTTGCCTCTCCAGTGTATGCAGAGGTTTTGTTTGGGCAGAACCAGGGTGATTAACAGATCCTCTAGAATTAACCAGCGAGGTAGCTTCTGATAAATTTACATCCCAGTGCTTCCATGCCCTGTGACCAAATGTTCTCAACATAGTCTTGTGCTGCCAGTTGATCTTCTAGTACATAGAATGCAGAGCACTGACCAGTTTCCTCATTCAGCAACTATTAAGGGCTAGTTTGATAGCTTTCACTTCTGCAAACTGGCTTGACTCACCTTCCCCTTCGGTGGCAGCAACTTACCTTGTGGGACTCTGCACAGTAGTTTTCCACTTCCAGTGGTTTCTTATCACATGGCAAGATCCATCAGCAAAGAAAGTATAATACTTTGGTAACGTGTTTTATGGTGGTGCCTCTTGGGAATGAACCACCTTCTCAGGTGATGCCTCAAAATCTCTGCCTTCTAGCCAGTCTGTGGTCTCTCAGGATTCCTGAATGGTTGGGTTTCCCAGTCAAGCGCATTGCATAATCAGTGCTACTTTCCAGGATTTATTTGAACTCAGACCAAGTCTCTGTCCTGAGCCTTGTTTTCTTCGGAAGCAGGGCCTGTGTTAGCTAATGGACAGAGGGGTCCCTCAACGGCCCGGGGAGATGTGCAATGGTTGTGAAGCTGGGTATGTGGCTTGACTTGATGTCCACTGCACTGCACGTTGGAGAAATTACCCATGCGTAATGTTTCACAGCAGCTTCAAAAATGTCTTTGGTCATGAGGCTGTTCACATGGGCTGTAACTCTGCAGGCTGGAATACGGAGTGGTCAGTTTTAGCGAAGTCTCAGTTTTCAGTGGACTCTTGAGAGCTGGCTTTGATGAACGACGGTTTAGTGATGGTGGAGGTCATGTGAATAGGAGGCTGGGCTGGATGACCTGAGAGATACCTTCTGGCCCGGCATATTTTTTGCTTTGTGATTTTCTGTTTTCCTGCTGCTCCCACTGCTCTGCTGTCTTTGTGCTGTGTCAGCCATGCTGCCTTCACATTTTGTTCACACAGGCAGGAAGTGTAGGTTTTCTCATGAGTAACAGGAAGAGGGCAGAGCCTGGACAGAGAAATAACCCATGTAGAAAGGATTTTTGTCATCCCCTTGCCTCCCTTTCTGCTTCTAAAGATGGTGCAGGAATATATGTTTTTGAAGAGACTTCATAATAAAGTTAGGACCATTATGGCAATACCCCTGATGTGTAATACCCTATCACCGTTCAGAATATAGAAGTAAATTTGCAACAGCTGTCAAATGAAAATAACTAAATACTAATTTAAAATTCATTTAATGATATCTAAATGAAATCTTAAATGATACATAATTAATACATTAAATGAAAATATAAACTAAAATAATTAAGTAAATGTTATTCATTGTATCAACATGAATATTGAACTCATTAATATGTATTATATTAATATAAACATTTTAAAGTCAAATGGTAAATTATTTTCTTTCGAAACTGTGAAGTAAAATGGACTTTTCCAAGCTATAATTGTGCAATATACAGACTTTAGAAACCAAAAATATTTTAAGTATATTTTTGTAAGTAAGAAAGATCTAATTGTGTTCTTTGAGGCTGCCACTTAAAAACTTAGAGGTAACTGCAATCTTGTTTAGCAGTTAATGATGGTAGTTATTAGTGAATATTTGAAAATCAACCAGCACTTTGTGTAAATGATCAAAGCATAGGAAAGCTGTGCACTCTGTGTGAAACTGGAGGTGCCTATGGGAATGGAAGGTGTGTTCTGCCCTCCTGGGTTTCAACGAGCACATGTGGGCTACCATGTATTGAGACTCATCTGTAGAGCACGGTTGTGTTGCTAAACTACACAAACTTACTTAACAAAACTCATAGTTTCTACATTGGCACCACCTGCATCTTTTTACTCAACCTGACGCTTCTACGCCATGGTACCAGCTGGATTCCATGTGCTGTTTCTAGGAGTGTTACCTAGACTAGTGTTCACTAGTCTGAATATTCCTCCTTTTCCTCCTGTTTTGTGATAGGTATTGGTGGTGGTTTCACACTCTTCAAGTTAACCCTAGTTTCACCAGCTGTGTCAGTGTTGTTATTGCAGCTTTCAGTATATGTATTGTATTTGTAAGAAAATATTTTAGAGTATTTGTATCATATTTGTGAAGTTTTTGTCTTGTTAGACTTTTTTTTCCTTTCCGTAGTTACCAATCCAAGCACATCTGATATTTTTCTTTCTCCTCCTTGGTTTATGCACTCAACATGGAATAGCTTGACACCAGAACTAGGGAGCAACTTAAAAAGCAACATGGCAAATAATTTTTGTTCTCTTCTGGTTTCTATAATTTCCAAAAGGAAAAATAAATAATTACTTCCTAGCCAGTCTTCATCCAGTGAAGTTTCTGTATATCTAGGAGAAAGTTTTGTAGTCGGAGTGTGTTTATTTTCAGTGTCTAGCTTTCTCCTCTGTTTTGCCTTATATATAAAATCTTAAGTAGGAATAATAGTGCTACATAGTTTGCCCAAAAAGCCGTGAACAAAAGAAAAGGTAGCTTTATGAGATTGCCCTCCATGTTTTAACTCAGACTCGCAGCTTAAATATTTAAAAATAAATATTAAAAATTTGAGTTTACATTATATAATTTTATATTTCTGATTCAGGAAAGTGCATTCATAATCTCTGCAGTATTAGATCTGCTTCCAAATTAACTATTTTAAAAAGCTATGCATTTGTTAGCTTTAGGCACTTCCACTGTATTTTTGCTTACTTGTCATTTAAAGGACATTAAAGAATACCAGTATCAAGAGCCATGAATTTTATTTGGAGCAAACTGTTCTATCTTCCTTTTCCATCATCATTAGCTAGTCTTCATGTGTTTGAGAAGGGGGCAAAATGGTCTATATTAATTTGTTCAGTGCTTGGAGTCATGCTTGTCAGCTGAATAAACATGAAACGGAAAATATACTGTATCTCCTAGTGGCTTTTCTTGGAATTTGAGAAGGAATGCTGCACCACTCATTCCAAAGCAAAAATAGGTCATCTCTCTTGAAGTATCCCTTTCTTTCCCACAAGTCCCCTATTGCTAGCATGTCACGTACATAGGAATTGAATTAGGCACTGGATTTCCTATTAGTTGTGCAACAAGCAAAATTAAAATAAGCTCTACCTTCTGAACTTGTCTTGTAATCGAGTACTGCTGTTCCAGTTAATGAAAAGTTAAAATACTTCAAAGTGGTAAATTCCTGTGGCTTTTTAAATCTGATCTCACTTGCAGAAGTAAGTAAACCAAGAGATCAAAGAGAACTGTTGTACATTGATCTTTCTTTCTGAGGCACTGCTTTTATAAATCCATAATGTTATTGAATGGCAAATGCAAAGCAAAATGTATCCCCTAGATGCACATTAGCTCCAATTGTGCCAGTAAAAGCAATTCGAAACCTGCTCTTTCTCTGTGATTCATTGTCTTGTGTGATTTGTGAAGATGTGATTTTTTAAAAAATACTTTTCTTCCTCTTAACCCGTGCTTGCTCAATATGTGTAGATGTGTATTTGAGATGTATGTAACTGAAAGAGCTTCCCTGACCTCACTGCCCTCTGCCTTCCTAACAGAAGAAATTTTTTTTAAAAGGAAAACTAGAGAACAGAAGTCTGAACCCTGATTTTTTTTGTAAGCCTAATGTTCATTTTTGCTCAGGATATAAATGTAGAGGAGTTGGAAAGGGTGATTAACTCTCACTGGATTAATCTGTATGGCCTTATTTTCAGGTAATGAAAATAAGTTTCTATGATTAAAACCTAGAAAAGATAATGATTACATCATTTGTACGTACAGTAGAGATGTGCTAAAGGTGCTTAAACCCCATGCTCAACTGTGGGTTGTTTGAGGAGAGGAGGGGTTATGACGTAAATTAATAATTATCTTCAGTGTACATGCTAATTAGCTGTTTCTAGGGTCTGTCTTGCTTCTTTGATCTAAAACAAGTAAATATTAAAATCTTTACAAAAATTCTGTGCTTAATTCTGCTGTATATCTGTAAAGTGTATCACAGGTTCATTTTGAAGACTTTTTCTAAGAATAAATTCACTGCTATCTCATTTCTGCCTTTTGGTGTAGCACTTCAGCGGGTAATTTCTTCAGCATAAGGTTATGTTTGTGCTTCTGGTGGTGATGTGGGAATTTTTTGTTTGCTTGAGTCTTCAGTGTAAACTGAATTTTAAGTTTATATACTTGCAAGTGTTTAGATTTGTACCAGAATCCTTTCACCTTGGGCTTTTCAAGTTTATATATTAACTCATAAAGCTTCAAAGGACTATCTAAAATTTTGAATGATAGTTAGAGAATGGCAGTTCTTTGCAGGATGAGAGGAGAGGGGCTATGAAGGATAGAAGAAAATTCTGTGTGTGCAAATTATAGTCTGATGTTTATTCATCTTTCGCTTTTCTCATCTGAAGTATTCCAGCCTCTTTTGGGGAACATTTTAATATTTTTCCCCTCTTTTGATACCTGTGCAAGTGCTTGCCCTGCCCAATATGGCTGCACGTTTCTGTGTATAGGCTTGCAGAAGTAAGGAGTAACCATTGTACATCACAAACTACCTCTGTAACCCCACCAGTGCTGTCTAACCCAATAACTCTTGCCTTAAGCTCAGGCATTTTCAGTGGACCTATTGTGCAGGGAAGATGGCGTAGAGTCATGGCATATGATTCAGGGTACTTGCTTGTCTGACTTGCTGATGAAATCAGACTCAAGCCAAAAGGGAAAGTGTGGGAAGAACTCTCCTTATTCTGCCAGTGAATATCCTAATAATAAATAGTTAGTGTTATTTTGAGATACTGATGCTTCATTGGCCTATTCTGAGAGCAGTCTCTAGACAACGTGTTAAATAATCTACAGTTTGGATTTTTAAGTACAAATTGTTTGGAGATCTGTGTCTTCTGCACAATGTGGGCTTTCATGTCTAAGATTTTTGAACAGAGGTGTTAGCAGGTGAGTTTCCGATTCATCTGGAAATCAAACAGTGAACAGGAAACAGCCTGCTGCTGTTAGCCATAGAGCTTCCAGCTCCTCAGCTTTACCTTTTAAACAAGCTGCTATTAAATGTCGAGGCAATACTAAGTTGGTCGAGGCAATCCTAAGCACAAATACAGGCTGGGCAGTGACTGGCTGCAGAGTAGCTTGGGGAGAAGGACTTGGGGGTGCTTGTGGATGAAAAGGTCAACATGAGCCAGCAGTGTGCACTTGCTGCCTGCAAGGCAAACCGGATCCTGGGCTACATCAGGAGAACTGTGGCCAGCAGGTCGAGGGAGGTGATTCTCCCCCCTACTCCGCTCTGGTGAGACCCCACCTGGAGTACTGCATCCAGTTCTGGAGCCCTTATTACAAGAAAGATGCTGGAGCATGTGCAGAGGAGGGCCATGAGGATGACCAGAGGGCTGGAGCAGCTCTCCTGTGAGGCCAGATTGAGAGAGCTAGGGCTGTTGAGTCTGGAGAAGAGGAGGCTCTGAGGTGACCTTATTGTGGCCTTCCAGTATCTGAAGGGGGCCTACAAAAAGGGCTGAGGAGGGGCTTTTTAGGATATCAGGTTAGCAACAGGACTAGGGGGAATGGAGCAAAGCTGGAGATGGGTAGATTTAGAGTGGACGTGAGGAAGAAGTTCTTCACCGTGAGAGTGGTGAAGGCCTGGAATGGGTTGCCCAGGGAGGTGATGGTCTTTGGAGGTGTTTAAGGCCAGGCTGGATGGGGCTCTGGCCAGCCTGGTCTGGGGTGGGGTGTCCCTGCCCATGGCAGGGGAGTTGGAACTGGATGATCTTGTTGTCCCTTCTAACCCAGACGGACTGTAATACTTGGCCTGGGTGATCTTGCTGTGGCAGGGGGCTTGGACTAGATTTTCTTTCAAGGTCCCTTCCAATCACTAATGATTCTATGATTCTAAATGTAGGATAGGACAGTTAGTGAATTCATTTTCCCTAACGCAAGAGAGGCAGCCATGGAAACCTTCCCTATGAAGGTTTAACTCTGATGCTTAAATCAAATGCTTCAGGAGTGCGAACAAATGATCAAATAATTGCAAGGAAAATTTGTGTTCTGGTTATTAGAGTTGATCTATAAAAAGTGTTTGTATATCCTGAAAGGAATTATTCATTCCGAGAATGGTTCACTCTGTGAAAGGTCAGGTGCTAGGATGGCTCACAGCCTGCAGAAAATCCCACATTAGTCAGAGTAAAGCACGTGGAGGACTTTGAGCGTAAGTCCTTAGGGCCAGTCACCTGCTCTAGCATGTGGTCCTCCATGGGCTCCATGGAGGAGCCTAATCCTCTGAAAACTTCATAATGGTTTTGCAAGGACTCCTCCATGCTGAACTCTGGGGTCTCCACAGGTTCAGTCTCCATCCACATGCTTGGAGAGTAAAATGACTGCCATGGTGTGCTAAATCCAGTTACTGCATGCCTTACTCTGAATCAAAAACTGGGAAACAGGCAACTTGTCCTACAAGCTTTTGCCCTCCCCAAAATATGTTTATTTGCAGAGGCACTAATTGGCTCAACCTTCCAGAAGCTGGGGGGAGATTCTGTCTTTGAAATTTCTGACCAGGGCTGTGCCAGCAACCCCCTTCTCCAGTATCAAAACAGGCTCAAACTACAATAATTTGAGCATCTTATCCTTTCTTTCTTTCATTCCTTCAAGTCTTCGCATCTTGGTGGATTGCTGCTGTCCTGACTGTGCACTGTCTGGGCTTGGTTTTCCTGCTCTGCTGTTAAGAGAATTGTAAGGGAGGGAGCAGACTGCTTTTCTTCACTAACCTCAGTCATAGTAGGCTGTTAACTGATGGTGAATGTGTACAGTCTGAGGAACTGTAAGATGTCAGTTGTCCAATCTGCCATTTTTCATGACTCTTTCATTTTGTATGATGAATCTGGAATGCTTACCTTCTGTGGATTCAGGTGGGTTTGCAAAACATGCAACTGAAAGAGCATGCTGCTGTTTGAGCAGCTGTCTTTTAGTTTAACCAAAGAGACAGTAACTGTCAACTGAGACACAGTGTCAGCATGCTCAAACTCATGATCCAGCAAAGGTTACAGCACCTCTGATGATTAGGCACTTTGACATTTTCTGTGATCATTTTATCTCAACCAATTAGTATTTTTCTGAGTGGACGACCTGCTGACTTACCATAATATCATATAATTACTTAGATTGAAAGGGCTCTTAGAGATCCTCTAGTTCCAATGCCCCTGCGTAAGGCAGGGACACCTTGCACTAGATCGGGTTGCCCAGAGCCTCATCCAGCATGGCCTAGCACAATTCCATGGAGGAGGCATGCATAACTTCCCTGCGCAACCTCTTCTACTGCCAGTTCCAGTGAATTTCTTCCGAAGGTCTATTCTAAATCTACCCTCTTTTAGTCTGAAACCATTCCTCAGTGTCCTATCACTATAGTGTCTCATAAGAAGACCCTGTCCAGCTTTCCTGTAGCCCCATTCAGGTAATGGATGTTTGCTCTTTTCCAAACTGAACAGCCACAATTCCCTTAGCCTGTCTTCAAATATGTGCCCTCTGATCAACCAATTCCTCATCTCCTTAGTAGCCCATTTGTCAAATCCATGTCTCTCTATTTTACAGAGACAAGGATGTTGTGTAGGTCAGACCCCCAGGTTCCTTTCTCCTAAACTACTCTCCAACAGGTCATTCCCCAGTCTATACTGGTACCTGGGGTTGTTCTTGCCCAGATGCAAGACTCTACACTTACCTTTGTAATACTTCATTACATTTCTCTCTGCCCAGATCTCGCTGAATGGCAGCACAGTCTGCAGGGGTGTTGGCAACACCACCCAGCTTTGTGTCATCAGCAAACTTGCTGACGGTGCACCCCAATCCCTCATCCAAGTCATCAATGAATAGATTGAACAAGACTGGTCCCAGCACAGACCCCTGGGGCACTCCACTANTAGGCACCTCTCCTGATCCCCAGGACCTAGCAAAGGAGATGTGGCTTAGCAATGACTTCCACCATCTCCCTTAGCACACGCAGGTGCATCCCATCAGGGCCCATGGATTTGTGAACGTCCAGTTTGCTCAACTTATCCCTAACCCAGTCCTCATCAACCAAGGCAGGCTCCTCTCTTGCCTGAACGTCCTCTGCAGTCTGGGGCTTAATATCAAGACAACCGCTCAGAAGTATAGACAGAGGCAAAGATAGTGTTGAGCATCTCTGCCTTCTCTACATCCTCTGTCTCCAGGGCACCCACCTCATTCAGCAGGGGCCCTACGTTGCCTCTAGTTTTAGTTTTATGTGCAATGTATTTGAAGAAGCCCTTTTTTGTTGCCGTTGACCTCTCTTGCAAGATTTAATTCCAAGGAGGCCTTGGCCTTTCTAGTTGCATCCCTACATTCTCAGAGTTAAATGCCTTGCACAAGTCGAGGTAGATGATGTCAGTAGCTCTTCCCTTGTCCACCAGTGGTGTAACCCTCTCATCGAAAGGCACTGGATTTGTCAGGTATGATCTGCCCTTAATGCAGCTGTGTTGGCTGTCACAAATCACCTCCTTATTTTCCATGTGTCTTAGGCTTAACAGACTATTCTCTCAACAGTGAATTTAACTCCACCTGCTGCTATGTGAAGACATGCATTGTCCGTCTGCTGGCTGGTGGGGACTGCAGACCCACTGTCGTTCATGTTGAACATAGAATCACCAGGGATTGGAAGGAACCTCGAAAGATCATCTAGTCCAATCTCCCTACCACACCTAGACCAAGCCACATAGGAACATATCCAGCTATGTTTTAAATGTCTCCAGAGAAGGAGACTCCACAACAGACTCCTGGGCAGCCTGTTCCAATGCTCCGTTAATCTTATCTTGGGATAGGTTCCAACAGTTTGTTTCTGGAGGTTTCTAGAATTTTAAATTATCAGAATAGAAAAGAAATCTGAAATTGTGTTTCTGTATTTTCTTCATTATAAAAAGAAGTGGATTTACAGGTTGTGTATCAGGAGCTTGGTATTCAGAAGCCATTGTTATGTTCAACATCTTCATCAATGACATTGATGAGGGCACAGAGTGTCTGCTTAGCAAGTTTGCCGACGACACCAAGCTGGGAGGCTTGGCTGATATGGCTGAGGGCTGTGCTGCCATCCAGAGAGACCTGGACAGACTGGAGGGCTGGGCACAGAGTAACCAGATGAAGTTCAACAAGGACAAGTGCAGAGTCCTGCATCTGGGGAGGAATAACAGGCTCCACCAGTACAGGCTGGGAGGTGATCTACTGGAAAGCAGTCCTGTGGAGAGGGACCTGGGGGTCCTGGTGGACAACAGGTTAACCATGGCACAGCAATGTGCCCTGGTGGCCAAGAAGGCCAATGGGATCCTGGGGTGTATTAGGAGGAGTGTGTCCAGCAGATCGAGAGAGGTTCTTCTCCCCCTCTACTCTGCCCTGGTGAGGCCTCATCTTGAGTACTGTGTTCAGTTTTGGGCCCCCCGGTTTAAGAGGGACAGGGATCTGCTGGAGAGGGTCCAGCGGAGGGCTACGAGGATGATTAGGGGACAGGAGGGCATGGCTTATGAGGAGAGGCTGAGGGACTTGGGGCTTTTTAGTCTGGAGAAGAGAAGACTTAGGGGAGGTTTGATAAATGTTTAGGGGGTTGGACTCGATGATCTCTTGGGTCCCTTCCAACCCCTAACATCCTAACATCCTATGGACATAAAACACGCAGCAGTGCCAGTTGTCTTATGAGAGTGGTAGAGAGAAGCATATCTGCAATGCAAACTAGAGAATAGTGTAGACTCAAAATGTGAGGTGACATTGGAAAAAATTATTAAATATGTTAAGATTTTCATTGCTTCATTCCTGGTTCTACTTTACCTCACACTGGTCTCAAGCTACTTCCTTTCTTGCACTTAGACCACTTTGAGTAAATTGATTTAATTTATGTAGTCACAGAAAATATCAGCATTCATCAAACTACAGCAGGTACTTGTGAAAATGCGTACCAAAGAGCATAGGTGCCATAGAGGATCCTGACAGAAGCTGGGCTGCCTGAACAGGGAGATAAATGGGCCTGAGCCTTCTGCAGAACTGCCTCCCCTTATTACTTCCTCCTTCCTTCTTCTGCGCACCTATGCAGTTTCTCCTCTCCCTTCTGTTTTAGGGAAGGTATGATTACAGGAACTCAGACCCTGAGCTAAGGTGCTAGAAACTTCAAAGGTTACTGTTTTTATGAAATGCTGTTGCAGAGAAAAATACTTGCATTAGTTGTGGCTTGCTGTTGAGTCAGGATTTCTGACAGTGCTGTAATTCTTAATGAGGCTGTAATGCATGTTTGCAACTACAGCATATAGTAGCCTGGAAGAGATTTATGTTCTTTCATGTTCTTCTGCAGTCACTCCTGGAGAGCCTGTTGTTTCATGTTACTGTTGTGTGACCTCCTGGTATGACAGACGTGAAGCTGTACGAAAGGTGGTTTAATTGACAGCCTTTGCTTGGTGCAGTAGTCTGGGTCTTACTGCATAGATACGGTTCTACACCTTCGCATCTGCAAGAACAGAAGCATGAGGAGTGTCACTGGGTATAAGATGGCTTTGGGAGTCTCAACTACCTGACAATTAGTGCAGTTACATTTCTTATTAAAAAGATCCGCCAATGGTGTGAGTTCCTGTATGATTTTGTAAAATGACCGTGAAAGCAAATGGCATTTCTTTTGCTGGAAAGCCTTGACAAGGTTCATTATTTTATATTTTCTGGATGATATAGTGTGTACTTGTGTGCGGAGTTTGTGTCTGGTAGGGTTTTGGTAGTAAGAAAGGGGGTTGCTGGCCCTGTAAGAAGCTTCAAGAAAGTTCCACCCAGCTCTTCAGCTGCACCTACCTCTGGCTTATGCTGAGCCAGTCAGCATGTCTGTGAATAAACATATATGTTGGGTAACTCTGGCTGTCTTCATAGAATCACAGAATCGTTAGGAATTGGAAGGGACCTCAAAGGATCATCTAGTCCAATCCACCTGCAACAGCAGTATCACCTAGACCAAGTCACACAGGAAAACATCCAGACGGGTCTTAAATGTCTCCAGAGAAGGAGACTCGACAACCCCCCGGGCAGCCTGTTCCAGTGCTCTGTAAACCTCACTGGGAATACGTTACTTTTCAGGTTGATGTGGAACCTTCCATGTTCCAGCTTACAACCATTGCCCCATGTCCTATCACTACGTGACACTGANTATACTGGTACCTGGGGTTGTTCTTGCCCAGATGCAAGAATCTACACTTACCCTTGTTATAACTTCATTAATTTTTTCTCTGCTCAGCTCTCTAGCCTGGACTTCAGTAGGGCCAGCTTTGGCCTTTTCAACCAATTGCTAGGGGAAGTCCCATGAGACAGGGGCCCAAGATAGCTGGTTAACATTGAAAGACCACTTCTTTGAAGCCCAAGATCAGAGGATTCCAACAGGTAGGAAGTCAAAGAAGGGAGCTGGAAGGCTTGTGAGGTTAAACAGGTAGCTGCTGGGCAAACTGAGGAGGAAGATGAAGGTCTACAGTTCATGGAAGGAGGAGATGGCCTTCCCCTGCTTCCCAATCCCAGCACACTTGGTATAAGGCTCTAGTGAGAGAATGTAGGGACACAACTAGGAAAGCCAATGTCGCCCTGGAAGGTCAATGGCAACAGGAAGGGCTTCTTGAAATACATAGCAGGAAAACTAAAACTAGAGGCAATGTAGGCCCCCTGCTGAATGAGGTAGGTGCCCTGGTGACAGGATACAGAGAAAGCAGAGATCCTGAACACCACCTTTGCTTCTGTCTGTACTTCTGGGGGCTGTTGTGATCTCAAGCCCCAGACTGTTGAGGATCCAAAGGAAGTTGAGACAAGACAGGAGCTTGTCTTGGTTGATGAGGACTGGGTTAGGGATAAGTTGATCAATCTGGATGCACACAAATCTATAGGCTTGGATTCGATGCACCCACGAGTGCTAAGGGAGGTGTTGGAAGTCATTGCTAAGCCACTCTCCATCATCTTTGCTAAGTCATGGGGATAAGGAGAGATGCCTGGGGACTGGAGGTGGCAAATGTCACTCCAGTCTTCAAAAAAGGTAAAAAGGAGGACCCAGATAATTATAGACAGTTCAGCCTCAGCTCCATGCTCTTGATGCCATCCCTAGACACATAAAGGACAAAAGAGATAGTCATTAGGGACAGTCAGCATGGTTCACCCAAGGGAAGTCCTGCTTGACCAACCTAATAGCCCTTTATGAGCGCATAACCACGTGGATAGATGATGGCAAAGCAGTGGAAGTGGTTTATCTTGACTTGAGTAAAGCATTTGACACGGTCTCCCACAGCATCCTCACAGCCAAACTAAGGCAGTGTACTCTAGATGATCAGGTAGTGAGGTGGATTTTGAACTGGCTACAGGGTAGAAGTCAGAGAGTAGTGGTCAATGGGACAGAGTCTGGTTGGAGGCCTGTATGTAGTGGAGTGCCCCAAGGGTCGGTACTGAGAGCAGTCCTTTTCAATCTATTAATTAATGTCTTGGATGAGGGATTAGAGTACTGTCAACAAGTTTGCTGGTTACACAAATCTGGGAGGAGTGGCTGACACCTCATCAGGCTGTGCTGCTGTTCAGCAAGATCTGGACAGGCTGGAGATCTGATCAGGGAAAATTTAATGAAGTATGACAAGGGTAACTGTAAAGTCTTGCATCTGGGCAAGAAGGCCTCCAGGTACCAGTATAGTTTGGGGAGTGATCTGTTGGAGAGCAGTGTAGGAGAAAGGGACCTGGGGGTCCTAGTGGACAGCAGGATGACTATGAGCCAGCAATGTGCCCTAGTGGCCAAGAGGGCCAACAGCATCCTGGGGTTGGATCAGACTGGCTTGGTTCAAGATCTCCTTCCCCTCTACTCTGCATTGGTAAGACCACATCTGAAGTATTGTGTCCAGTTG
>VXBP01003030.1:0-151671 GCA_013400115.1 Rhinopomastus cyanomelas | reverse complement strand
AATGATTCTATGATTCTATGATTCTATGATCCCCCCATTGTCCTTCATTTGCCGTGTGATTACCCCCAAGATGAACTGTTCCATGATCTTCCCTGGTACCGAGGTCAGGCTGACAGACCTGTAGTTACCCGGATCTTCCTTCCTGCCATTCTTGTAGATGGGTGTCACACTGGCAAGTCTCCAGTCATCTGGGACCTCTCCCATTGACCAGGATTGCTGATAGATGATGGAGAGAGGCTTGGCAAGTTCCTCCGCCAGCTCTGTCAGCACTCTTGGGTGGATCCCATCTGGCCCCATATACTTGTGAGTATCCAGTTGGCCTAGAAAGTCATTAGTAACCACTTCCTGGATTATGTGAGGACTAATCTAGTTTCCATCCCTATCTTCCAGTTCAGGGAACTGAATATCAGGAGGATAACCAGATTGATTATTAAAGACTGAGGCAAAGGTAGCATTAAGTACCTCAGCCTTATCCCCATCCTTGGTAACAATGTTCCCCTTTGCATCCATAAGGGATGGAGACTCTCTCTGGATCTTTTTTTGTTGTTAATATATTTGTAAAAACTCTTTTTGTTGTCTCTTGCAGTGGTGGCCAGGCTGAGTTCTAGCTGAGCTTTTGCCTCCCTAATATTCTTTCTACATGACCTAACTAAATCCCTATTCTCCTCTTGAGTAATCAACCCCTTTTTCCAAAGGTGGTAGGCTCTCTTCTTTCTCCTGAGCTCCAGCAGAAGCTCCTTGTTCAGCCAGGCTCTGACAGTCAAGACTCCAGTGTCTATTGTTAAGGTCTTACAATTTTTACTAGTGAAATATTGCAAGCCTTGTTCCTATAACTCTACCTTTTCCACTCTTTACCTGTATGATACTTCAATGTGGTCCGCTTAAGAAGCATTTCATATTGCTTTGTACGACTGATCAGTCTGCAATATTATTTACCATTCATTGTGTCCTCCATGAATTTCATAAATAGTGATTTTGTGTCTCCCACTCTCACTGCATCAATGAGAGCTGAGCATGCACAACAGTACGGTCTATGAAGAGTATGAATTGCAATGATTCATTTGTACATGCTATAATACTCCTTTGTTATTTCCCTCTGCTGATTTTCTAGCTTTTACATTTCAGAGTTTTGTCCTGAAATTAGTAATGGAATGTAAAATTCATTTCACCAGCAAAGGCTGATTTTATTTCAGTCCAAATCTATAATTTATAAACCCACAAATTTCTACCAGTACACCATCTGGTAGGGAGACAACAGGGGTGGATTACATGTAATACAGTTATGGTGTGAAAACACAGCTGTTTCTGTTATTCGTTAGATTTTATTAATAAAATACTTAATAAAGATTAGATTGTAAACTAATCACACTTTACAGTATGCCTATCAAAACAGTACGTGCATCTCTTAGGAATGTGACTCAGTAGTCACTGAAGCCATAAAGGACTGACCAAACCAGAAAGTCCTTCAAACATAATTCCTGAAAATACACTTTCCTAACTTTCCACCTTGCTTCCTTCTCTCCCTCTCTCCCTTTCTTCTGTTCTCTTTGCAGTCTTTAATTTAATCAATTCATCTGAATGGTGCATCTACTGAGTATCATCCCTGACACATGACACCATGTAAAACATAGACCACATTATCTTGTTTGCAGAGATTGATCAAAACACCTTTGGCTTCACGATGCTTATGCTGTGTGCTGTAATCTGCAACATTATATTCTAGTTCATGTCCTGCAGTAATGAGGTCGTTAATGTACACCAATGCCCATACAGTTCAACACTTGTTATCTTGCTCTTTACAGTTTAAAACATGACTGTGAGATTTTTCTGTTGTTTAATTCTAAAGAGTTTTCCTATAGTATATCAGATTGGAATCTAAAACCCTTCATTTTTCAAAGGATTTTCTTTAACTTGTCAAAGACATTGAGGACTCACGAATACCTATATGCTTAACTTTAAATAAGTATTTTTCCATATTCTGATCTGAAACTCAGTTATCATATGCAACTCTGCTGTTATTCTCAAAAAAGCCATATATGTCAGATTTTGCCACATACACCCTGTAATAAAATAAAATACTGTTTGCAAACCAACCAAGCACAACTATTGCTCAGTAGCATCTTCAACAGCATCATTATTCAAACTATTCTAAGCATTTTTCCTGTTGCACTTACAGAGTGCAGATACTTACTAGTAACAGAACAAACGTGGCTGACTGGGTCACCAAAGTGATCACCAAAAACATCTATGTATTTCCCTAGATTGCTTTATTTGGTCAGAGTAGGGTAAACACATGAAGATTATGTAAACATAAGTTTAACAGACAAAGTACACAAGAATGTGTACTCACCTCCAGACAAAGATGTAGGCAAGTCCCACATTCCACTTTCCAGACATATTCAAACCTGTAACACAAATTGTGTTTCCATTATATATATTAAAATCCTTATCATAAGTGTACATATTTTGTTAGGCTAGTGTGAAGTGCAAAAAAGGTAGGTTTTATGAATTAAGCCATACAGGGATTTTATGTAGTGGTGAATAACACAGCTCTAAATATTTAGTAGAAGGAGTCATAGTTAATACACCTTTCAGCATTTTCATTTGCAAGGGAACATATCTCCTTGCTAAAAAGGGATGGAACAGAGCACACCAATGTATGCTTTCATGTGTGAGGCTTACGATTCTGATGAAGAATCTTGTTTTCGTTGCTTCTGCCTGCTGCTGAGAAGAAAAAAATTTGATTAATTATAATAAAATTAAGTTTCCCTTGTATATATCTGTGTGCAAAGGGAATTAGTGGATTAGTGGAGTGGTGAGAAGGAATGGAAATGAGAGATGTATGCCTTGTTGTACTTTCAGTAGTGCTCAGGGTTGGCTGAGTACTATGTGTTTGGATACTAATAAAGTTTTTGAGACCAATTTCTTTTCTTCATTTAGAAAGGTAAAAGCCTAAGCAGAGCCTTTTCATGTGGTGGTGGTGTTTTTTTCTGCTTTAATGGATTCGAAGAAGATACTAAGGTGGTAAAAGGAAAAGTACTTCCTATAAAATTCCTGACCTGGAAAGTGCAATGCTCTCTTCAGTAAGAAGCAGCTTGATTTTTCAAATTTTATTTAAGTAGTAATTTATTCAAGTTTTATTTAAGTAGACTTTACCTGGATATATCCCACAAATATGAACTGTGACTTGATTTGAAGGGATTACCTCTCTGAGTCACATGCTTAGGTCATTGTAATTGCCTTCTGTCTGCGGACAAACTGAGATTCATCTCACTGAATCTGTTTTTACTGTTGAGATTAAATGATCAGAAAATAAAAATTCATGCTAAGTTTCACCCAGGTAAGTGTATGTTTGTTTAAGTTCTGCTAAGGTTTTTCCAACCATAGACATTTGCTGGCCTTCCAAATGAGTTGTGTGGGAGTAGAATTTCTTTGTGCCCATATTGCTGGCAGAATAATTGAAGATATATTTTTTTAAACTTACATCACCAAGTGTAAAAGAACTTCTCAATGTTTTTCCTCAGGCTTGATGTGATTGTGTAAATGAGATACTGGTATGAAAATTCTTGTCTGTTTTTTCAGCATCAGCTGAGAATGTCACGATTGTGAGTGTGTTTGGGTTCCCAGGTCTTTTTCTATGAGGACTGACAACCAAACCTGCCAGCTTCCTTTGTAGCATAATTCAGAGTCAGCATTGCCTTGAAGTCTCACTGGTCTGGGAACCATGGTACACATTTCTAGCAAAACTGCGAAAGATTCTCACATTGGTATCCTGACTCATTCTGTACCTTTCTGTTTTTATACATACATTTTGTTTTCAGGTTTTTAGGGGTTATTTTTCACCCAGGCTTTCTTAAAGTTACTTTACCTAGCAACAGTAGATAAGTCAGATGATGAACAAAGCTAAACTTACTGCACAGGTTTCCTCATTGCTTCCATGCCTCTTAACAGAGTTTGATGGGCAGAGCTAAGAATATATTTACTTAAACCGCGCTCTAAGTCAATTCAGATATGAATGTTGAGATACTAAGTGCAGCCTTATCCCTTATGAGCTGTGGAGTTTTGATAGCTGACTCAGGGTTTAGAGTACTTAGCAGCAGCAAAAGCCCAATATTTACAGCAGAGCTGACATGAAATGTCTCTAACAGGGATTTCATCAACTTGGTATTTAAATGTTTAGTACCCATAGGTACCAAGGCCTAGTGAAAGAAAAATAATTCATCACAGCGTCAGTTTTAGATCCCATTTCATATTCAGTCACAGTGTACATTATCATTTATGGAAAATTCACGAGATTTTAAAAGACATAGTTTGGATTAAGCTGTTAAAAATAGATGCAGTATGATCTACCCCGTGTGATGGAATGGAAAAATAAAATACACTTATTTTTAAAGGTGGATGACCTGTCCAAACTGCGATCAGCTAGAAGAAAATGTTTGGTACCAAGCATCTTGGACCTCAGATTTCTTTTCTGTGGTTAGAGGCTGACATGGTGTCTTTGTGTGGCTTTGTGTTTAGACACCAACTACTCAGCATGGACTCTTACAAAGGGAGTAGAGAACAACTAACCAGGCACATAAGGTTGCTTTTTGTTTTAAAAAGCTGTAAGCTGTGATATAGCAGCAGAGAAGCCCGAAATCCCAAAAATTCAGAAACACTCAAAGGCTTTCTTGTAACATGTAGCTCCAAATGATTACAGAAATATGAGAGGAAGTAAGAGAATAAATAGATGTTCATATAGGAAGAGAATTTGTTCAAAAGCAGCTGAATGAAGAAGAGGTTAGTGGGTGGAAAAGGGATGTTTCAAAGAGGAAGGGCCAAAGGGAAAGAGGACAGTGATCATTGTTGTAGAAACAAATAATTGCTGTAGAGAGACATCTGAGAAGATTTTCTCCTCCTGTAAACATTATCAACCAAGGAAGGGTGTGAGAACAGGAATCCTGCAGTCTCTGAAGAACAGGTAGGGCCACCTTATAGCTGTGATATTATATCATTGTTCAGATCATGATAACTTAAGTGAATATTGGAACTTTTCCAAAGCATTGTGGCCCTTAGAGCTCTGAGCGACAATATTTTTCTTTGGTTTTGTAACTTCTTAGAGAGTTCATGCCATCAGTTATGCCATTTTATGTAAAAGTCATGTAAAAGGGAGGAAATTTCCCTTTCCTAACTACACAGAACTCCAATAACCATATGTGCATCTGTACTATTCACCTGGGACCTTCAGTAATCAGTAAAAATTGCTATGTATTTCCTGGAAGGGATTCTGCTGGCTTAAATCTATTTAAAATATCTATATTAAGGATAAGATGAATAGTGCCTTTTCTGTCTAAACCACACTGACACTGTTCACTGAATGTTGCTAAGTGTCTCATGCATATTGATATTTGTTGTTTGCAATTTCTTTTGTTTAGTGAAGGCAGTAAATCACTAGTCTCAGACATGAGTATTGTTCTTGAGAATTTCTTTGCTATTCTCTCAGGCAGAAGTATTCTCACAGCAATTTGTACTGTCTACAAGTTTGTGGAAGGCTAGGAGAAGAAGAAAACGTGAGTGAGGGAGATGAAACTAATTAGGCTGGGATACAAAAACATATGTTAAATGTTTGCAAGGGATAATAGTAAATTATTCAGTTCGAAACTTTGGAGAGCTGATTCAAAGGATAGTTTTACACTACAAGATTCCAGTAGAACTAGTTTTACCAAAAGTCAGGAGTATCGGTTTCTAGACAGGGAAGAAATTGCTCGAATTTGTAATTATATGCAATCTTTTGCTAACAAGGAAATACTGTGAAAATTGAGATATACTGCCAGTAGACAAGTTCTTCCACTAAAGGACTTTCATTCCAGCACATATCTCCCTGGTTTGGTGACCAGGAGTGATAAGCCCATACTATGTGCTGCAGATTTAAGTATAATTCCAGCTACCGTGGCTCTTAATCCAATATACAAGTAAATTGGAAGAACAGGATATCCTGTGCCAGTCCTTTAGGCTTTTGAGGAAAGAGATTGCATACAGTTTTGTCTCCCCTTTCAACTGAAACTGTATTACATCACGCTAACAATTCCTCTACCATCACAAAGACTAAGATTCAAGATATCCAGGTCTTGGTAGAGAAACGGATAAGACATGGCAGTAGAAGATACATGTGCTGGATGTTCCATCCCTCTACAAAAATATCTGGGGACCCAGACTGGAAAGCAGTCACTTGTCAGAAAACCACTCTTTTTAAGCAATGTATGCTTGATCTAGGTTAGTTGCTTCTCACCTAGTTTCAGTTTTAGTCATGGGCTTCTGGATAAACTATGGATCTAGATGTAGATCAATAAATGGTAAGATAAACTCTAAGTATAGGCAACTTGGGGGCTCTCAATTTGCATAAAAAGCAAAAAACTCAAACCCAACACAACAAAATGAAAGGGCCTTTCAAGACCTCAAGCTTCACAAACACTAAAACATGGAGTTTGTTATATCTTCTTTAAAGAGTTAAGAAGGAACAACAGGAATAAAAGGAATCACAAATTAAGTAAACTAAGCAAGCTGGATGAATATGCAGTCCTACAGAACTACTTAAAAGACTCTGAATAAAATACTTGCCTAGCAAGATAAGAATTTAGACCAGTAAGAGAATTCTCCACCTATACTGTATCATCCTCAAAATAACTATGTGAGTGCTTGCATGTAGACATATTCAAGACTTGGTCACTGCAGAAGCTGCTGAGTGGCGAGTGGCAAGTGGCATTTGTTTGTCTTAGGATTGCCAAGCCCAGAACAACTGTTTTTCTTTAATGTTTGTGGTCAAAGATGGGAGCCCTAGTTTATGAATGTGAACTCAAACCTAGCACCTTCACCATTTTGATAATGCCAAAAGGTAGGTCAGACTGTGTACGAACAGAACATGCAGTTTATGAGATAAGTAAGAAAGACCAATAGTTTGTGTGCGGTGGAGCAATGGGAAAACTTCAGAGAGAGACTAAATGATTTTTTTGTTTATGGTTAAACACCCAACCTTCAAATATCTGTAGCACATTGTATTTCCAAAACATGGTCTGAAAAATACATGTGTGACAGTCTTGTTTGACCTCTTTAATCTGGGTTTTATGTTTTATAAACTAAAAGTCTTCTATTAGGTTTAGCTATTCAGGTTTGAGGGGATGTTACTCAGGAAATAATTTGGTGCAATCTCTTTTCTATAACTTGGGTAGGGGAAAAAAAAGGAGAAAAGTTTTTAAAAAGCAAGCAAAACATGGCCTTTTTATCTGCACATTTTATGATGCTCAGCAAGATTCTGGCTGTATCTGTTATGCCTTAGTAAAATATAAGAGTGTGATGTTGTGGAGAAGTCTCATTATTTGTACTGTGGGATCAGGTTCAAACTTTACTGTGCTTCACTTACCAGGACAATCTTGTGAATTATTAACATAACTAAGAAAATTTAGGAATGACTATCAGCATTAACGAGCAAAGTAGATTATGTGAAAGCTTTATGATTGTTTATTGCATATCTTTGGTTAATCATCAATTTGTAATCCGTGGTAACGCACAATTAATCTGCCAGCCGTTAGCGTGAATTACTGATCCTCTGCTGCACATATTATATTTGTTTCCTGCACTTGCCTGCGATATGAAAGATAATGTTGTACCGTGAATTTTCTGACACGTACCTCTATAATGCGCATCGCTAAAGAAAAGGGTAAGCATAAAAGTTGTGGATGTGCTTTAGTGTCTGACATGCATATTGGTTTTATTTTATAAATCTTCAGGGAAAATCTGTTCTAGATTTGCCTTTACGTTTACTTTCACTGCTACAAGAGCAATGATAGGGAGAAAATACTGCATTTCTTCTTGTACAAACCAGCTATCAAAAGGGAAATCTTGGTAAAGCTGGGAATTATACTTTCTTTACACCACCATCCAAAAAATGGCTATGCACGTAAACCTCTGTCTCTAAGTAGTCACTCATTTATTTATTTATTTATTACTCCCATTTGGCACAGCATTGACATTCGTGTATATCCTAAAGTGTAAGACTAATGTCACTGAATTAAAAATTTTGCACTTCTTACGTGCTTGATTTGATTAAGGCTTAAAGGAATAAATTCTCTTCCACTGAGTGAGTTACTTCTACATATACATTTATGGCATCATGTTGTACAGCAAGATGCTCTCAAATTAGCAGTCATAATTGAGATTATAAATAATCCTGTGTGCACGTGTAAAAATATGTATAAAATAGCAAGTGCTATAGTTTCTCCTAGTTAATTCAAGCTTACAGGCAAACTCCCACTATGTGTCATTGCCAAAGAAGCCTGCTAGGGCTTCACAGCAGAGGGAGAGCTGTTGTACACTGGAGTATAGCCTGGGCGCCTACAGTGGTGCACACAATGGAGCGTTTCTTGATGTGAAGTAGTTGCATGGTACTCTGAGTACAAAACTATCTGGATGGGGATAGGCCTTCCTCTCCTGTAGGAGGAAGCTCCCATGAACTTTGAATAACGATTTTTTTTTTAAATTTGCTACATAACACCTTCTGAGCACCCAGGGAACATAGAAGAGAAAGAAGGAAAATGTAACTATGTGAGCTAGAAGAAAAGAAATAAGAGCTGTATGTATTCACTGCGAATTGACCAGTCAAAATACTTCACTATTTATAATTAGCATGAACTGTGGCTCCAAAAATCTAGTTAGTAACAGTTATTAAACACCCAAGTGTGAATACTCTTATTTCTACACTGCTATACAATTAACTCTGTACAAAATTACTCTGATTAGAATTCTGCAACTCTTTGTCATAAAATCCGTGAAACATTAGCAGGACTTTTTAAATGAAAATTGCAGCCACAGAACCTTCAGGTAGGTTTTTTTCATTACTTGATTAGCTGTTCTGTCTGTTGATTACAACAACAATATAGAGTTCAGTAAGAAGGAAATTAAATTTCAAATATTGAGTCCCTACAGGAAGTGTCCCCCCGTGGCTCCCTCAATCAGTGTACTCCACTTCAGAAGGAAATTAAATCAAGGTGGCCAGCTTCATGCTCCTCCTTCTCCCCCCATGAACAAGTAAGCCAGAACTACATTGATCTGTTAAGAAATAAGTGATTTCCAAGGGGTAAAAAGTGTTTTTGGAGCAAATGCACAGCGCACGTGTAAAACAGAGAAGAAAACTGTTTCTGTTACTGGACAATCCAACTGCAGCAGGAAGTCATATTGCAGTATTGCCAAGGGGGTTATCAACACGTAGGAAGATAAACAAACTCCTTTACAATGTGCTGACATGAGCCTGACCAGATGTAGCAAGAAAGTTATGGATGGCTACAGATTAATGTATGTCTTATGAAGTGTAATGTATACAATGTGCAAAGTAAGGTGATTTGAATGCCCCTTGATTTTGTGGGTACCTTGGACACTCAGCACCAGCTGAGTCCTATTCACAGGGAGGTCCCACTGTGGCTCATTCAAGAGAATAAAAAGAGGCTGGGAATCAGCTTGCAGGCTGCATACCAGGTAACTCACAAGATCTGGGCTGACTTCTATCTAGCTATACATCCTTTCAAAAGCTTTACCTCAAGCTGACAACCAGCAGCTATACATCAGGCTTTTGTGGATTTTTTTAACACTGCAGCCTTTCCAAGAAATGCCAAAAAATTTCAAGCGCTTGGAGCAAAGTTTTATGCTAAACATACAAGAGAAGTATTGGATAAGACAAGGAAGTTCAGAAAGCTAAACTTTTCATTGGGTGCTTAGTCAAAAAGTGTAGTGTTTGATGTCATGTAGGAGAATGAAGCAACTTCTGCTGATTTTCTGTGGAATCTAGTCACTTGGTTGTCATCTGTGCCTCCATAGTCCAGCCTTTAACAGTTTAATTTAAATGGCTACAGTTAAAATACATGAAATTCAAGTAGGCATTTCATCCAGCTTGTTCAGTTCTGTGCATAACCATAATTCAATTGAAGTATACCAGGTTTTATTCTCCAGTTTTGGGTGTACACAAGGAAACAAGGAGACCTATGTCTGTGGATGGGATTGTCTTTCAAAAGTAATCAGCTCATGGGTTAAGAGTCACTGGAAGTCTCACTTACTTAAATTCATTCAATAGAGCCTAAGCTGGAAGAAGACAATGTGCAAACACTAGACTAACGTCTCACAATTAAAACACTACCTAGTGAATCAACAATGAAACATATGTCTCCCTGTCAAAATAAAAACATTTACCAAACACTACCTTCAGATAGTGTGTGCTGTACTGCCTGTGACTCATATAAAGTTGGTGATTCAATGACCTATATGGATCTTGTGACTGTTAGATTGCTAGCTCCAGTTTCTTTTAAGTGCCACTCTAACAATATGACTGATTAGGAGAATCAAGCCTCGCCAAAATACAGCTATAAAGGGACTACATTTTGCACGTTTGCTTTGAAATGCAGGCTAAATCCTAAATCTGGAGCTTAGCTCAGCACTGAGAGATCCAATCAAGTGATGGTTTGCCCAGTAGAAAACAAAGTGGTTTTTCCCCTCACCACTGCATATAGACACGCATGCACTCTGAAAAGTATTCTTTCCTAGAAGCAATTCAGGGATTAAAAAAAATGACATTTACTGCTTGTGTTTGTGAGATTGCTGGAATCATAGAATCATAGAAAGAGTCTAACATATTCTCCCACCCACATGTTACAAAGGAAAAACCTCCAACCTGTTCTGGGATTCTCAAAGCAATTAAAATAAGGACACGATGATGGGAGGGGGAAAAAAATGTGTGTGCATGCATATACATCTATGTTTAGTCTTTCTTCTGATAGACTTGCAAAGTAATTAGAAAATTATGGCATGGTCACTGCTGATATAATAAAACGTCAAAGCTGTCGCGTATTGTTGCCTGATGATGTGAAGCTGGACAACCTTCTCTGCATGTTTCTGAAAAATTCTGTATTTAATTTTTTGTTTATTGGAAGAACTGTTTGCATCTTCACTGAATGTTTATATTGTCTTCAGGATTTTGTTTTGGGCTGGGATCACTTTATGGCAAATTGATCTGATTGGACAAGACAACTAGTCTCCATATATTAACTCACACTTCTGTGCAAAGACAACTGAATAATTTTGTGTCAGGAAAGTTTTAATTACCCTATTATCAGCTAGCTCATTTATTCATGTTCATTTCATGTTCATGTACAGTCTATGCTGGTTTTCTGGCCCCAACTATCGTCACCGAAGAGGGCTAAGTCACATTTTTGAGACATTTATCTCAAATTCTTGCCTGAAAATAGAGCCCAGACAATTTCCTGACACTAAAGAGATGCCTGAACTACGTGAGTTGAGTCTCATCCAGAGGGTACCATACCACAGTACATGCTGCCTTGCATCTGACTGTGGCATATAAAGTGCTCCTAGTAGACCTAAGTGTGTTGGTGGAAAGCTTGAAGAGCTGAAGCAACAAGATTTTCTTGTACACTTTTTAAGAAAGTGGTTAGATGCTGTGAAACAGACTCAAAGTAAAAAGAAATGTTGGTATTGTTGAACAGAAGTGTAACAAGTCACCCAAATTGCTCCATGCTTGGAAAGTTATAGGTTTCCTTGCAGTTCTCCATTTATCCTGAAGCAGGAGTAGACAAAGGCATTAAAATACCAAAATGAAAAAATTTCTTCTTATTGTCAATATTATACTTCCTAGGGGAGATGTGGGGACACTGAACAACAGGCACAGCTTTTCCATAAAGGACCAAAGCTTATGTTTCTTTCATTGTTGAGAAATACAAAGATGTACTTGCTGCAATACCCTGTACAGCTGGCAGGTTGTGATTATGACTTACAGACCTAACCACAACTCCAAATTCACTTTTGCATTTTATGTAGGAATAGGTTTAAATCTTTATAAAAAAATAAATTTATTTGAGCAGACATGAAGGTGCTGAAGGAAGATTTTACACCAAATTCAGCTCAGATGTGCTATTTTCACAGAGGGTATGGCCAAACAGGTTATCACAAAGTAACAGATCTTTGTAAGACATGATGGCAATTCATGTGTGCTGTGTTGTATTTCTCCTGCCAAACGGGATGCTAATTATGCAAGCGTTGCTTCTTGAATGAAAGCTAGTGAACTAAAATTACTTTTCCTTTTCTGCCTGCAATGTACATGTTAGGGGAGAGCTACAGAAGATCAGCGGATGCATATTAAATTCTTATTGTGTGGTAATGCTTGTGTATTTGAGCTCTTGGTATCCCAGGCGTGCCAATGTTTGCTTCTCCGGTAGGCCTGACTGGACTGTTTCTAAAACTGGCAGCTGTCATTGACTTGAATGGGTTTTAAATTCAAGCTAAAAATGTCTCCTCATGTAAATAAGCAATGTATTTTATATTCTCAGCTAGTATCCTCTAGCACAATCTGAATGTGTTTGTGAACAACCCATCATTATATCCAAAAAAAACCCAACCTCAACATTTATTTGTTTATGTAACATTCGTTTTAACTCTGTGCATTGTTTATGCTTAGTGGAGAGTGATTGCAAATGATGCAAAATCTTAATGATTTTGGACTATTTTGGGGACATCTATAACAGTGCTGACTCTTTATTCCTCTGTACTTTCACACATGAGTCACTCTGCGTTTCTGTCTTCCTTGGAACAGGGCTACAATAATTACACTTGATCTGGTATCTGATGCTTGTATTTGAAAGCAGCAGAATTTCCTGGGCTATCATTATAATCTTTCATACTTAAGTGAGATGTTTCCCTTATTTCATGAACTGTGCGAGAAAGATTGTTTTTTCTGATGCCATTGACTTGGGCCTTGTCCTTGTTTGCAGAGAAAACAGCAGAGGGAACAAGGGATTTGCATGGGCAGTGTACAAAGACATGCTCGGATCAGGAGCACTCACCTCTGTATCCATTGCACTGCACCAGTCCACACCTATGTATGTAGACGTGTTCCTGCCAAAATGCTTTAGGTTACACAAGTTTAACATGTTTCCTTGGGGATTTGCACCATTTCATCAGCAATCCTATAAAAACTCATTGATCCAAATGTCAGAAGGAAAAAGGATGTTTTCAGATATGGATGCTGAAATACATCCATGATTGCTTCAAAGAGAAGATCACAATTTGTATGTAAAACACTATATGTGTCTTCCTCAGATTAAAGAAGCAGTCTGAATACACAGTGATCCTCTATTCTGCAGTAAATATGTCATGCCTGCTGCAAGACTCAGTGGAAAAGCCCTGGCCCAATACATCATAGAATCATAGAATCACAGAATCATTAGGGATTGGAAGGGACCTTGAAAGATCATCTAGTCTAATCCCCGCACCACAACAGGATCACCTAGACCAAGTTGCACAGGAAAATATCCAGGTGGGTTTTAAATTTCTCCAGAGAAGGAGACTCTGCAACCCCCATGGGCAGCCCGTTTCAGCACTCCATCACCCTCAGCAAGAGAAAGTTCCTTCTCATATTTATATGGAACCTCCTCTGTTCCATTTTATACCAGTAACATTGAGAAGAGCCTGGCTCTATCCTCCTGACACCCATCCTTCACATATTTATAAACATTAATGAGGTCACCCCACAGTCTCCTCTTCTACAAGATAAAGAAACCCAGCTCCTTCAGTCTCTCCTCATAAGGGAGGTGCTCCACTTCCTTCATCATCCAGCGTTGATCTACGCTGGACTCCCTCCAGCAGTTCCACATCCCTCTTCAACTGAGGGGACCAGAACTGGACACAATAGACCAGTCCCACCAGTGCAGAGTAGAGCGGGAGGAAAACCTCTCTTGATCTGCTAACCACCCCCCTTCTGATCCACCTCAGGATGCTGTTGGCCCTCTTGGCCACAAGAGCACATTGCTGGCTCATAGTCATTCTGCTGTCCACCAGGACCCCCAAGTCCCTTTCTCCTACACTGCTCTCCAACAGGTCAGTCCCCAACCTATATTGGTACCTGAGGTTGTTCTTGCCCAGATGCAAGACTCTACACTTACCCTTGTTACACTTCATTAAATTTCTCTCTGCCCAGCTCTTCAGCCTATCCAGGTCTCACTGAATGGCAGCACAGTCTGCAGGGGTGTCAGCGACACCACCCAGCTTTGTATCATCAGCAAACTTGCTGACAGTGCACCCTAATCCCTCATCCAAGTCACTAATGAATAGATTGAACAGGACTGGTCCCACCAATGACCCCTGGGGCACTCCACTAGATACAGACCTCCAACTAAACTCTGTCCCATTGACCACTACTCTCTGGCTTCTATCCTGCAGCCGCTTCACCATTCACCTCTTTACCTGATCATCTAGACCACACTGCCTCACTTGGGTTGCAAGCATGCTATGTGAGACTGTGTCAAATGTCTTACTGAAGTTAAGATATCCCACATCCACTGCTCTGCCATGATCTATCCCCTGGTTATGCCCTCATAAAAGGCTGTCAGGTTGGTCAAGCACAACTTTTCCTTTGGTGATTTGTGTTCATGCAGTGTGGTCAACTTATCCCTAACGCAGTCCTCATCAACCAAGTCAGGCTCCTGTCTTGCCTCGATTTCCTCTGCAGCCTCAGCAGTCTGGAGCTTGATCTCAAGACAGCCCCAGAAGTATAGACAGAGGCAAAGAAGGTGTTAAGTATCTCTACTTTCTCTGTATCCTCTGACTCCAGGGTACCCACCTCATTCTGCAGGGGGCCTACATTGCCTCTTGTTTTATTTTTACCTGCAATGTATTTGAAGAAGCCCTTCTTGTTGCCCTTGACCTCTCTTGCAAGGTTTAATTCCAAGAAGGCCTTGGCTTTTGTAGTTGCATCCCTACATTCTCTCACCAGAGCCTTATAATCATCCCAAATGGCCACCCCCTCCTTCCATGACCTATAGGCTTTCTTCTTCTTCTTCAGTTTGCCTAGCAGATCCCTGTTTAACCACGCAGGTCTTGTGTCTCCCTTCCTTGACTTATTTCTTGTTGGAATGCTCTTTTCTTGTGCTTCAAAAAAGGGGATAGGTGTTATGTTTTGATCATAGGGCTTGAGAGACACTTATGTTCTTCATATCTTGGGTGGATGTGGGAATACAAGAAGAATTTCAAGCCTTTCTCTCTCCGCAACATAAAGTTGCCCCTACTGGCCCATACAGTATAAACACAGGGAATGTAAGACACTTGAATAGATGTATTGATATGAGTCATACTTAAGTGGAGTCTGATGGTCACAAGGCAATGGACCAATTACAAGAAGGTTAGAGAGGGAGAACATTGTTTCACATACGTGCATTTCTCTGTTTTCTTGAGTTTAACAGACTGTGGTGGGTAGTAGCTGAAAATGAGCAAAACAACTACACCACAAGGCAGAGATGTTGGGCCAAGGATTGCTGTACGCCAAGCACAAAAAAAAATCAAGGAGTTGTTATGTGATGTATTTTAAGTGATCAACAAGACGGATGCTGCAGTCACACAACTCCTACAAGTACTTATGATCAATCAGCTCTCCAATACGTAGGCATCTAGTTACAATGGAAAGAACAGGCAGATCAGCCAGACTTGGCCAGATTTTCCAGACTTGTCAGATTTTCCATTCAAATTAGTCTCCTTGGTCATTGCTGTGTACTGGACTGTTGTCTGCTGTATCCTACCCTCTTCCCATTTAAATCAAACAAGTCATTGTTTTTCTGACATTGAGAAGGTTATTGAAAGAAGCCTCAGCAACAGCCTGAGTTGTTCTATTTTGTTTCCTTTGTTGTTGAGGTTTCTCCTGCTCTGTAAATATGTTTATAATATCATGGCCTATGTGACTATCTTCATCCCAAAATAGACAAAACAAATGGAGCTTATCCACTAATTATTACCCTGGCAGAGCACTTCCATTCAAATATGAAGGTTTATATTTCATGTGTTTTCCAATCTTTTGCAGTGGGTCTGCTCCAGAAAGTGCCAGCTGTTAGAGTAGAAAAAGGAAAAAAGGACTCATATTTGCCCAAAAAGAATACTCTCAAAGGACTGCACCACGTGACTATGGCCCTCATTTAAAATCAGGATTATGAGAGCAAGGAGAGGGATGCTGAATTATTATAAGGAATATCTCTGTTGTTAGAGCCAAAAGGATACAGTAGTTGTGTTCTTGCACTGACATAGAGAGAAGACTGCTAACATCTGTTAACATTTGCTTTGAAAATTCGAGGCACATCAGTTAATACCTGTGGGATGACTGTTGCTCTTGTGGAAGTACAAGTATAATGTCTACTTGCTAGTTGCCCTCCAGGCTTACATGCTGTAAGAGGTACCTATGATTTTAAAGAGAGGTGCACAACAGCAAATTTCAGCCAATAAATAAATTATGGGAGCTGAAGACAGCATCTTTTAAGCTCTACCTGAGCATATAAGTTCAGCTAATGACTTTTTCTGCATGAATGCAAATGTCAGAAAACACGACAAATGCTGCCACTGGATTTGAAAGAATCTACCCTCTTGCAGTCATGCCTTCAGACAAAATGTTAGAACCTCATAATTTGTTGTAGAGATAGATATAAAGATAGAAAATAGTAATCCTCTTGTATATGTGGGATATGCCATATTATCTGCTCTTCTTCCTTGTCCCTCCAGCATCCTTTGGTTTGGCGGGGTACAAGCAGTGGTGGGCATCACTGCAGCTGTTGCTAGTGGCAATACTACCATTAATCGTTCCCATGCAGTTGTTCCAGGGCCACCTTGGCAAGAATTTGAAAGGAATTTGTGACAGTAGCTAAGTGTCATGGTTCTCTAAACTACAAAATTAATTGGATTTAAAGCTAGTGACTTAAATCCTTTACTGGGGACGGTGATTAAAGGAAACGCCTTGGCAGATTTGTAGGGCTGTCCCGGTGACTAGCATCAGTGTTGCAGCTTGCTAGGACCTGAAGTTTCACATCTTAATACATAATTAACTAATTTTAGAATTCTGAGCATTTAACAGTGGAAACTACGAGCAGAGGTGGTGGGAGAATCACCTCCAGTGATCCTAGTCATTAATGCTGGTAGGTTATAAAGGACAGAGAAGACCACCCGAATGGAGATATGTCTTGCTGCTGAAGATGAGTGCTGAACATTGAATGGGAAAGAGAGAAGTTATGGAGACAGTTCTGTCTCTTGTAAATTATTGCATGCTGCCCAGCAGAGCTGCTGCTTCTCTTAATCTGCATCACAGAATTTGCATAATGATGTCTGTCAGATTAATGAATATTACGCCATGTTAAGCTAATTATTTGTCACACCGGCTCCCTTTCTAGCTGTGGAGAGAGAAAACACCTCCAGGTAATTGTGTTTTCTAGGTGTAAAGCAAGAATTATACCCACCTAATCTCAATGGAGTACTCTGAAATCTGTATTTTCAATCTGGAGAGAGAGAAGTCCATACATCTGTCATGAGTTCCATATATAAACTAATTTAGTCTTCAGTCCTGATTTTGCAAGATGGGCAAAAGTAAAAAGAATCACAGAATCATTTTGGTTCAATTTAAGAGCAGGACCAACCTTGAACCCAGCACCTTTAGTCGACCACTAAACCATGTCCCTTAGCAACATGTCTGCACATCTTTTAAATACCTCTGGGGTTGAACACCTCACCACTTCCCAGCTAGACTAATCCACTGTTTGATTTTTCCTTTATGTAAAGAAATTTTTCCCAATGTCCATATGAAACCTCCCAACTTGCTGCCATTTCCTCATCCTATCACATATTACTTGGAAGACACCTACCTTCCTACAACCTCCTTTAAGGTACAGAAATAAGGTCTCCTTGTAGAGAGCAAGAAGGTCAACCTCGTTTCCTGTAGTCTGAATAATCCAAATTCCTTCAGATGCTCGACATGGGACTTGTACTCCAGACCCTTCACCAGCTTTTTTGTTGCCCTTCCTTGCACATGTTCCATACTGCTGACTCATATTCAATACCCCAAAGTTCTTTTCTGATGGACACTTCCCCAAGCCCATAGAATAACTGCCTTTCTGTGATACTGTGATATATATACCTGTAGCAAAGAGATAAAATTGCTCGTACATATGTAAACCTGAAAGGTTGTGAGGTCACAAACTTGGAAAACACAAGACACATTCTGAAAGCATCAACTCTGTCTTTAAGCCTAGTAATCATGAAGTTTTTTTCCCCATGCTACCAATTTAAGCTTTATACAACAAAGTAAAAACTACTTCATACCCTAGAAAAATTAATGCTCTGTGAAACTTGCTGTGGCTTTAGGATTTTCCTATTAAGAGGGTATAAAATGCTGTTACATCATTTCAACAAAACAAATGCATGTTGGCCCAATGTATTCTCAATATTTGTCACCAACTGTTTCTGTAATTTGTAGAAAAGGGATATTACATTTTTGTAAAACTATCTGATGCAATGTCACAGTGAGTCTGGCAATTTTGCTTCTGAATGAGCCCTGCCCTTCAATTCCTTGTTGTGCTCTGGAACAAGGTGCTTTGCATTTAGGCAAACCTGGGAAATTTGGGCAAACCTTCTCCCATCTAGGAAAGACCTGTGGCAAAAGAGTGCTATGTACTTATAACCTTCTTGTTGTGTCTCTCTTGAGCATTGGTTTGAAGTGCCTGAAGAATCTAACCCTACTGCTGGATCTTTGCATGATAATCAATGAGATTATGGGATAAACGGTATTGCTGTCAATCAGTGGAGCTGTGCATGTCCTTTAGGCTTCTGTACAAGTCTATTACCTGCTGCAGAACTCAAATTAACCTGTGAATTGTCTTCTGTGTGAAGAGGTTTTCGGTCTGTTAGTGGCCCGTAGATTCATTTGGTCTTGATTCAGGGCATTTATAAAGAAGTCCTCTCAGTGCACACTGGCTATTTCAATATTAACAAAGAGAATGGGACAGCTTAATTTGAAAATTATTCCTGTGGCTTTTTTTCTGGAGCCCTTAATGATTATAGAAAAGAGCCTGTTTGCTCCACAAAGTTTACTACACTCTATGGATATATATATGATGTAGTTGGAACTGGGTTTTGTTGAACTACATGAGGTTCACATAAACTCACTTGTCCAGCTTGTCCAACTCCCTCTGGATGACAGCACAGAATCACAGAACATCAGGGATTGGAAGGGACCTTGAAAGATCATCTAGTCCAATGCCCCTGACATAACAGGATCACCTAGACCAAGTTGCACAGGAAAATATCCAGGTGAGTTTTAAATGTCTCCAGAGAAGGACATTCCGCAACCCCCATGGGCAGCCGATTCCAGCGCTCCGTCATCCTCACCAAGAGAAAGTTCCTTCTCGTATTTATATGGAACCTCCTCTGTTCCAGTTTATACCCATTGCCCCTTGTCCTATTACTAGATGACATTGAGAAGAACCTGGCTTGATCCTCCTGACACCCACCCTTCGCGTATTTATAAACATTAATGATGTCACCCCTCAGCCTCCTCTTCTCCAAACTGAAGAGACCCAGCTTCCTCATCCTTTCCTCATTAGGGAAGTGCTCCACCTCCTTCATCATCTTTTTTTGCTCTACATTGGACTCACTCCAGCACCTCTGTATCCTTCCTAAATTGAGGGGCCCAGAACTGGACACAATACTCCAGACGTGTTCTCACGAGGGCAGAGTAGAGCCGGAGAATAACCTCTCTTGATCTGCTGACCACCCCACTTCTGATCCACCGCAGGATCCTGTTGGCCCTCTTGGCCACAAGAGCACATTGCTGGGTCATGGTCATCCTGCTGTCCAGGACATGTTGCCGCTCTGGTATGTCAGTCACATCACAGCTCAGTGTCATCTATGAACTTGCTGAAAATGCACTTGATCATAGAATCATAGAATCACAGAATCATCATGGCTGGTAAGGACCTCCATGGTCATCGAGTCCAACCTTTCTCCTAGTGCCTAACCACTAGACCATATCCCCAAGCGCTGCATCCACCCATTCCTTAAACACCTCCAGGGATGCTGACATCACCACCTCCCTCGGCAATCCATTCCAGCACCTACCCACCTTCTCAGTAAAGAATTTCTATGTAACATCCATTCTAAACCTTCCCTGACGGAACTTGAGGCCATTTCCCCTTGTCCTATCATCACTAATTGGAGAGAAGAGACCAACAACAGCCTTGCTACAACCTCCTTTTAGGNGGGAGCTGGGTCTCTTTAGCTTGGAGAAGACTGAGGGGTGACCTCATTAATGTCTATAAATATGTGAGGGGTGGGTGTCGGGAGGATGGCACTGGGCTGTTCTCATTGTCCTGTAGTGATAGGACAAGGGGCAATGGTTGTAAGCTGGAACATAGGAGGTTCCACATCAACCTGAGAAGGAACGTCTTCACGGTGAGGGTGACGGAGCACTGAAACAGGCTGCCCAGGGGGGTTGTGGAATCTCCCTCACTGGAGATATTCAAGACTCAACTGGATAGGTTCCTGTGTGACTTGGTTTAGGTGATCCTGCTGTTGCAGGCAGATTGGACTAGATGATCTTTCGAGGTCCCTTCCAATCCGTAATGATTCTATGATTCTATGATTCTATGATCCCCCCATTGTCCTTCATTTGCCGTGTGATCACCCCCAAGATGAACTGTTCCATGATCTTCCCTGGTACCGAGGTCAGGCTGACAGACCTGTAGTTACCCGGATCTTCCTTCCTGCCATTCTTGTAGATGGGTGTCACACTGGCAAGTCTCCAGTCATCTGGGACCTCTCCCATTGACCAGGATTGCTGATAGATGATGGAGAGAGGCTTGGCAAGTTCCTCCTCCAGCTCTGTCAGCACTCTTGGGTGGATCCCATCTGGCCCCATATACTTGTGAGTATCCAGTTGGCCTAGAAAGTTATTAGTAACCACTTCCTGGATTATGAGAGGATCAATCTGGTCTCCATCCCTATCCTCCAATTCAGGGGACTGAGTAGCAGGAGGATGACCAGATTGATTATTAAAGACTGAGGCAAAGGTAGCCTTAAGTACCTCAGCCTTATCCCCATCCTCTGTAACAATGTTCCCCTCTGCATTGTTCCCATCTGATCTCCTTGTCACCAATGAAGATATTCAACAGCACTGGTCCGAATATGGACCCCTGAGGGACGCTACTTGTCACTGATTTCCATGTGAATATCAAGCTGTTGACCATAACCTCCAGGATGAGATCACCCAATCAATTATTTAATGAACAGTTCACCCATCAAATCCTAATCTCTCCAATTCAGAGAGAAGGATGTTATGGGGGACTGTGTCAAGTCAAAGGCTTTACAGACATCCAGGTAGATCACACCCTCTGCTCCTCCCTTGTCCACTGATGTAGTCCTTCCATCACAGAAAGCGACTAGGTTGGTCAAGACGGACTTGTCCTTGGTGAAGTTGTGTTAGCTGTCTTGAATAATTGTTTAACATTGTCAGATTGTTGATGCCTTAACATCACTGCTTCTTCTCTCTGAGTCCCCAAGGACCACTGCAGGCAGGCAGGCTGGTGATGTGATGCAGACACACCTTTTTCACTACTACAAAAATACAGCTTTAACTGTGTTGCACTGAGATGGTATCAGCTGTTGTTTTTACGCAATGTTTATATCAAAACCTGTCTCAGCCTACATTTCAAATTGCTATGCTGGCACTATGGTCTCTGATGTAAAATCCATGTTATTCCAGTGATCAAAACTGGGTTTAATTTGGACTTATGTTGAACAGATTTTATAGGCTGCTGCATTTTTCAATTAATTGATTAAAAGATCTGACCCATGTTACTCCTGATAATTCTGTGCTCACGATTTGTACTAAGCAGTCTTGTAGTTTCAGCTTTATCTGTCACAGATGCATTTTTCTTGCAGTGATTCTTCTAGATGTGGTGTAATAGCCTTGTCCACCACCTAGTTTTAGAATTCATACTTTGGTATCCAGTGTTTTTTTCCTGTTTTATCCTTAAGACTCAGTGAATTCCAGAAATTGCACTACACAGTGCTTTTTGAGCTTGTCAGCTCTCTACACTTTTTCTTCTTACTGCAACTAAATATTGAATTTGATGGCATTATTCTTTGGCAGCAATTCCATAGAACCCAAAGGTTAACACTATGTGCTAGTCCAATCATCAAGACTTTTTTTTTTTTAAAGGAGCTCCTCTCCATAGCAAACACAGCCATTTTAACAGCTTACTGGAGGCTAGTTTAGGATTTCGAGGAGTTTGTTTTATTGTGTCAGGTTCTTTCTCATTTGCCGATTTAGTCCACCCTGATTGTCTAGGAATAAATAGGAAACCTTTCAACCACTTCTA
Organism: Rhinopomastus cyanomelas; assembly: GCA_013400115.1. Lineage (NCBI taxonomy): Eukaryota > Metazoa > Chordata > Aves > Bucerotiformes > Rhinopomastidae > Rhinopomastus > Rhinopomastus cyanomelas. The sequence continues at coordinate 129,463 of VXBP01003030.1, read as the reverse complement.
ATCAGTCCCAACTGTACCTTTCATTGGCGTTGCCGAGTACTGTGTTCCCTGTTGTACAGTGAAGAATCAGAAGCATGCAGTTAAATTTTTGTAGCCACCACTTTTTAAACACTATAAGGTGTCTTGTAACTGGTTCTCTTCTCTTTCAAACAATTCTTGCTAGAGCAGCTATATTTCCGTCAGAAGTGGTACTGCACAAGGTTATATCTCTTCTTCTAAGCAGCTTTATTGAAGAAGAGCACATAAGGGCTCTGCATGATTTGAGATGTGTCTGTACATTTGGAACAATGCACCTCTGCATTGCAAAGTGAAAGAGCCCAATAACTCTGGGAGCAAAAAGAACATCTGTGTATCAATCCTCCAAATCAGCTCTAACATTCCAGCAATCCAAAGCAGTCACAAAACTTTTCCAGACATTTATGTCACACTATATCTCTGGGATATGCAGCCCAGTAACCTGCAGTCACATTTCACAGATCACATAGTATTACAGGTTGGAAGGGACCTCAAAACATTATCTAAGTCCAACCTCCACTGCTAGAGCAGGGTAAGCCTACAGCACCTGGTGTACCCAGACTATCTCCCATCCAAGTACAAACCAGGCCTGACTCTGTTATGCCACTTCACCCACTCCTCTGGGCTCTAATAACTGAAAAATGTGGAGACAGAGGACAGCTGTATGAGGAGAGTTTGGCCAATAGTTGGAAGTGTGTTCAAAATATTTACCCCTGCACACCACCCTAGAATCCCCAGATGGAGAATATCTTGGGATTTAATTTGTTTTCTGTGGATTTGACTTTCACAAACAATATTTATTTTTATTTTTTTAATTTTATTTTTTAAATTTTATTTTCTTTATTTAATTTTTATTTTATTTTATTTTATAGATGTAGACTCCTATTAATTTCTTTTAAAAATCAAAACCTGCATGTCTTTCATTGCCCAAATCCCAGCTCTGCTTGCAATAGACTGGAAAGTTTCATCTGATTTTTAACGTGAACTGAAAAGTAGCTGTTCAGCTTTTGTTAATGATGCAAATCTTCAGCTTTCTTCTGTATAACAGCTATGTTTAACACTGACTCAAATTAGTTTTTATAACTGAACACTGATAAATAAAAATTCCTATTAAAAAAATCAAGGGAAATTTATTTTGAAGAGTGGAAAAAACCAGCCTGTTGAAAGCCAACTTCATGAGACTAAAACTAGAGGGCAGAAGAAATTTAGGTGAAACACAAATTAGAAAGACAGCTTCTTTGCTGAATCAGGCAAATGTCCAATTCACTGTTGCCATGAAACATGGAGCTGCGTTCATTTGTCACAAGCAATCTGTAAATTCCAGCAGATCCTTTGCTTAGTCCTACAGTTGCTCCAGCAGATAATACATATTTGCTGTGTTTTTTTTTAATCACACTTAAAGAAATTAACACAGATTGCAGGCTAGCAGGAAAAAAAATCACTGAGGTCCAGCAAGCTTGCATCTTCTCTTGGGCAGATGATTCAAATCCCTCCACCCCCTTCCTCCAGCACAGGAGGAAACAAAATCTTAACCTTAGAGCCTGGTCAACAGGACATCTATGCTGGAAACATTTTTCAATTAATTAGTACAGAGATCCAAACAGGAATCACAGAATCACAGTATGTTAGGGGTTGGAAGGGACCTCTGAAGATCATCTAGTCCAGCTCTCTTGCCAAAAGGAGGATCACCTAGGGCAGGTCACACAGGAATGCATCCAGGCAAGTTTTGAAAATTGCCAGAGAAGGATATTTCACAAAATCTCTGGGCAGCCTGTTCCAATGCTCCATCACCCTCCCAGTAAAGCAGTTTTTCTGGATGTTGAGATGGAACATCCTGTGTTCCAGCTTGTACTTGTTACCCTTCACCCTATCGCAGGGCACCACTGAAAAGATACTGGCCCCTTCTTGATACTTACTGCTCAGATAGTTAGACAGTAAAAAGACCGTCTCTCAGCCTTCTCCTCTCTGGACTAAACAGCCCCAGTTCTCTCAATCTGTCCTTGTAGGAGAGATGTTCAAGTCCCTGAACCATTCTTCTAGACTTCTGTTGAACTCTCTCTTTTGAATTGAGGAGCACAAACATGAACACAGTGCTCCAGGTGTGGTTGCACAAGGGCAGAGAAGAAGGGAAAATTCACACCCATTTTTGAAAAGAAAGGAGGATCTACTGATCTGTCAGCTCCACCTTTGTGCTTGGGAAGATAATGAAAAAGATCCCCCTATAAGATATTTTGCATCTATTTGTGGGCCCCTCAGTTCAAGAAGGATACAGAACTGCTTGAGAGAGTACAGTGTAGAGCCACAAAGATGATGAAGGGAGTGGAACATCTCCCTGGTGAGGAAAGGCTGAGGGAGCTGGGTCTGTTTAGCTTGGAAATATGGAAAGAGTGAGCAACAGGAGGATGGAGTCAGGCTTTTCTCAGCATCATCTAGTGATAGGACAAGGGGCAATGGGTGTAAGCTGGAACATAGGAGGTTCCACATCAACCTGAGAAGGAACTTCTTCGCGGTGAGGGTGACAGAGCACTGGAACAGGCTGCCCAGGGAGATTGTGGAGTCTCCTTCACTGTTGACATTTAAAACCTACCTGGACATGTTCCCATGCCACTTGATCTAGGTGACCCTGCTGTGATGGCGGGGTTGGACTCGATGGTCCCCTCCAATGTGATTCTGTGATATGTTAATTCTCCTGGAGCTCAAATTTCCTCCCACGCCTCCAACCTTCTCCACCCCAATGTGGACAGAAAGCAGCTGCCACTCTGACATGTTATCATAAAGCACAGCTTTGTTTTGAAAGTACATTCCTTACTTCTACAGGCTTCACGTCTGACTGGTTCCTCTGCCACCTTCATGTTTTACATTTTACTTCTCTAACCTTGTGCTTGTATCCCCTGCATCCAAGATCTCCTGGTGTGCACAAATACAATCTGACTGGAAATTGCTTTGTTCTTTCCCAAAGGAAACAAAGATTTTAATTTTAAAATCTGCCTGGTGCATGGCTGCAAAAGTCTTTGTCATTTCCCATTCCAGGAGTGAACAGATGAAGAACGGGTATTGCTGTTTGTTTACTGCCTGTTTGTTGCAAAGGGGCTAAGGGAATATTTTTGTCACCTGTCCACGCTAGTTGGGGGTTTTTGCTGAAATTCTAGGCACAGAAGTTGTGAATACATGTCTGCATTCAATCATTGGACAGTTACTAGCAGATTTTCACATTGGGATTTGACAATGTGCTGGAACACTACATACATTTTATTAAAATCTTATGCTTTGCAATGAAACAGCACAGATGTGATACTGCCTCACATTTTGACTGGAAACAATCATTCAAGCTCTTTAGACTGGACACTGCACTAACACAGCTGTCTCAATGTCAACCTGGATCAGGTATGAGCAACAAAGTACATTTCCTCAAATTTGACTGAGCATATGATATGGATTTATGCTAGACTCAGCCTGGCTCTGGGGACAGATTATTGCTGGTCTAGTATAAAGACCGTAAAGGCAAAGATAGCTTCCTGACATCCTTCTGAAAGAGTTCCAACTCCAAGAGTTACCTTCTACTGACTTGACTGTTTGTGTCCTATGTTTTTTGCATTTTGGTTGGGTTCCTGTTGTCATGGTTTAGCACCTTGTTAGCCCACAAAATCATAATCTGCTCAACCATGCAGACAGAAATATCCTCCCACCCCCTGAAAGGGGAAAAAAGAGGTAAACACACATCCAGAAACTGGAATAAAAAAAAATTCAGCTTGATTAAAGATTTTATTAAGTAGGAAAGAAAATCAGAACAAAACAAAATAAAAATAAAAAGGAAAGGGGGGGGAGCGGGCGGCAAAAGCAGTAAAGGGACAGAGAGCCACAGAGCAGCAGCTAGGCCGCAGTGTGCCACCGGCCAAAACGAAACCAAAACCACACTCTGGAGACACACAGACATGGAGGGGATACCAAAACGAGGGGAAAAGGAATACCCTGTCCCCAATTAAGGACCCCCAAAATCTGTCTGGCCTACTCCACCTGCTCGACCTGTCCCCTGTGGCATTGACCTCTCCCCTTCACTTCTCACCCCTTCACTTCTCACCCCTCCAATCTCCGCCCCTCTAGGCACAGGAGGGAAATGTGAACATCCCGGCAGCCGAGATCGGTTAACTCTTTGTATGCTAAAAGAGAGTTCAAAGCAGGAATACCAAAAGCAAATACGATTTCATCAAATCCAGAACACTGTACATGCCACAGTTCTATTACTCTCATGGAAATAAAGTCTTCACCACACCCTGTAGAAATGCACAGCTTCTGTAGTGGTTTGATGTTTTGGTGGTGTTTGACTGGGAAACTGCAAGCTAAAACTGCAAGCTTAGTTCACATGTTTCTGGTAATGGAGGAGGTTTGGGCCAGAAGTAGGAGTTTGGAGTGCTGGTTTTGGGTTTCTGGCTCCCTCTGCTTTGACTCCATCTTCTTCACTTCTCATCTGTGTTTTGGAGAGGACACACAAATTACTGAGTGAGACTCATCAGTCCTCTTACCATGGAAATGTGGTGAATAGAGACGGCATGGTACCTCAAGGAACATTGGAAGGAAGGTTTTGACAGAATTCTGTGACTGGCTAAAATGGAGAGAGTTCTACTCTTGTTTGTGGCCATGGGAAGTGGCATTTTGAAAATGAAGAACATGGAAACACATGGAACAGAGAATTAGACTTTAAAATGTCCATTGATGCTGAGGGACTTGTGTATGAACTTGATGGACACCACAGTTTCAGGGAAGCAGGAACGGCTGGAAGTTTATCCCTTTCTAGGGTTTTAATATTGAAGTTTGTGAGAACATTGTGATTAATCTCTCTATGTCTCTGTGTATATCTCTTTTTATGTGATCTGTGAGTCACAGATCAAGACGTAGAGAGACAGAGTGCAAGAGAGGAAATTGCATGGCTTGCAGATCCAGGTGGCGTGGTGAAGTGTGTGGCATCAGATGTCTCTTGTACAATGGAAACCACAGTAACGGCAACAAGAAAGGTTACCCAGCGGGAAAGGTATGTAAAATTTTTCTGGTTTTCCTTATGCTTCCAATATAAAAAGCACACTCCTCCTAATATTTTCTGGTTGTCAAACAGCTAAAATCTTCAGGCTTTCCTTTTTTTTTCCTTTTCAGCTTTCCCTCAGATTAGCTGTCAGGAATTTCATATTTATGTTCATTTAAAATGACCCCCTTATCCCGCATAAGGATCTTTTCTCATTAGAAAGTTATCATTCTGCTGTTAGCATTTCCAGATATTTTCCTCGTTATAAGTAAAATACTGCAGGTGTCCTATTGACCTGACAAAGGAAAGTTTCTAGCCTAACTGGGACATAAATGCGGGTGGATTTATTAAGGAGGCAACTCTACTAGTCTAGCCCTTCACTGGGATCACATGTTCTTTCTACTCTGGGTAAAGAATGTGGCTGTATCCTGCCCTGCAGCTACCCAGATTTTAGCAGAGGAGGCTTGTGCAGCATGCTCTGCACATGGAAGTCACATTATCCACATAGATGAAGGAGGTGTTTACACCAGATAGGGGATGGAAGGGACTTCCAGGGGTCATCAAATCCAACCCCTCTGCTCAAGCAGTATTACATAACCTAAGATGGGTTACTTAGAAATGCATCCAGAGGGATCTTAGAAGTTTCCAGAGAAGTAGACTCCACAACCTCTCTGAGCAGCCCGTTCCAGCGCTCTGTAACTCTTACAGTAATTTTTTCTCATATTAAGATGGAACTTCTTGTGCTTCAACTTATATCCATTAGCCCTTGTCCTATCACAAGGCATAAGTAAAAAGAGATTGTCTCTTTCCTCTCAACACCCAATCTTCACATATTTACATGCAGTGATTAAGTCTCCTCCTAACCTTCTCTCCAAGCTAAAAAGTCCCATATCTTTCAATCTCTTCTCATAAGTCAAGTGTTCCTGTGCCCTAATCATTCTCATGGCCCTCTGTTGAACTCTAATTAAGTTACTATCCCTCTTGAAGTGGGGATCCCAGAGCTGGACATAATTCCAGATATGGCCTCAGTAGGGCAGAGTAGAGAGGGAGATGAACCTCCCTTGATCTGCTGGACACTCTATTCTTGATCCATCCCAGATTCTATTTGCCTTCTTGGCCGCAGAAGCACATCGCTATTCCATGGATAATTTATTGTCTACAAGAACTTCAAGAAGCGCTCTCCAGTTGATCGTACCGCAGCCAGTATTGATGCACTGCATTACTCCTTCTCAGGTGAAGAACTCTGCATTTATTCTTATTGAACCTCATTAAATTACTCTTACTCCATTCCTTCAGTCTGTCCAAGTCTTTCTGAATGGCTGCACATCCATCAGATGAGTTGGCCAGACCACCCACCTTAGTGTCATGAGCAGACTTGCTGAGGAGACACTTTGTCCCATCATCAAGGTAATTAATAAAGGTATTAAACAAAACAGGACTCAATAGAGATCCCTGGGGGACACCACTGATTACAGGCCTCCAGCTAGTCTCTGCACCATTAATCATTACTCTTTGGGTTCTATTATATAGCCAGTTTCTAATCCAAATCACAGAGCACTAACTTACTCTCATATAGCCAGGACCAAACTGCATATTATATCCTAGCAGGTAACCAAACAGAGCTGGGGTGTCCTTTTGATTGACAACACTCTCAATTATTCTGCAATATGATCATATGCTCAAATGTGCAGAAAGAGAAAAATTCCATCTGAGGTAAATGAGCTGGGGACCTTGTTTCACATTATATGCACTTTGATGACTTTGCCGCACCATGTCTTAGACCTAAACACACCGAGTTCTATACACCTCAAAATGGAAGTGAGATATGCCGCCCTTTGACACCCAGTTCTCTCATTCCTGGAGACATTCAAGGTCAGGCTTGATGGGGCTCTGAGCAATCTGAGATGTCTCTGCTTGTTGCAGAGGTCCTTTCCAGACCAGTACACTCTATAATTCAATTTGTCACATTTGTAACATATATGGCTGGTATTATATGCTCTTATATCTCCAATCAAGCAGCACTTTCAGCAGTGCACAACTTATGTTCATATTCATGGTTGGTGAAATGGTGGGATGGTTTACCTGTGAGAAAAGGCAGCATTTTTTATCCTGGCTCTGTGCCTCTTGTGAATTATGCTATGTTTCTCCATGACTCAGATTTAAAGGGCTTTGTTTCCACTTGGCAACTGTACACTGAGTTACGTGCTGCCCCACAGCTGCAAGCACATCACAGGGATACAGCTAGAACTGAAGGGGCAGGTATAGCACAGAGTATGTAAGCCTGCAGAGGCATCTTATAGAGCTGACCATAGCTATAGTGCAATCAAGGCACTTGTACTCCCAAAGATACTGGAATTTGTGAGTTTGGTACTTAAGGAAGGAGAAAGTTCTGTACTTCTAAGCTCTTATAGCTGCAGATCTGTTTTCTGACACTGATTTATGCTGCTGGGGAGCAGACATAGCCACAGAATGCAGTAACAGAGCTTGGTTCAGTTTACTGACTTTCCTACTTTGAAATGCTCCAAGAAACCTCCACAAAAAGTTGTATGTTAACAGTTCAACGTGTTGCACATTTCCTTGGGTGAATTAACCCCTGTAGGTATCAAAGACTTTGCTCTTGCAGACTTGCAGCTTGCCCTCTGCTTGCAATGCTGTGCCACTTCAGTTAAGATTCTCTGGTGGTTTTTTCCCAGAAGCTTGGTGGCAATAACTTTTTCTTTGTGGGATTCAACAAGTTGCCCTCATGGTATCATCCCCAATGGCTCACAAAGCCCAGATACTGTTGTTATGGTGGACCTTTGTGGGAAGTATATGCTGTCATTTATGGGCTTGGGTAGTAAAGCTAGTACATCTTTGGGGTATAAGCCTATTTCAACATCCTTTGTACAACAAACGCCTAAGGAGACAAAATTTAGCAACCAGTATGAACTCAATAGATAATACCTAGATTAGTGCATTCCTAGCTGAAGGCAGCACCTGCTGGGACAGGGTATTAAAGATCACCAACCAATTTTACCAGTCCTCTGTCTTCCCAGTGCTTTTCCTTGACCTTATGTCAAGTACACACATCAGGTATCAGAATCCCAGTAATATTTATGTTCAGAAGCAAGTTACATTTATTTGTCTTAGCCTGGTTTTCAAAACGAATGAGTCATCATGACCCATCATGATAAGTCATTTGACTGACCTGTCTGTCAGTCAAATCGTCTTTCTTGTATCTTAAATCTGTTGGGCAAATCGACCCATAAGTCATTAGGAGAAATACAATTTTGTAACTTTTATGAAAATCCATTTCTGTGTGTGTGAAAGAGACCCAAACTATTGCTACAGTGTGACAGGATAAAGCATTTCTGCACTGCTCCTACTAGATGCTAGCAGATGTTCATGATGCCAAAACACATGTAACTAACACTTGTACCACATCTTGAACGATGGCTTTTCTTGTATCATTCACATTCTCATGTTAGGGAGGTGTCAGTACCAGAATGAATGACTAAGGCAATAACCAAGTGAAAGACACGTATATCCAGGAAATTAGTTTTCTTAGTTCTGCTTCACATAAAAAAATTTAGAATCTGGGGTTCACCTTAGAAGCATAGAATGGTAGAGGTGGGAAAGGACCTCTGGACCTTATCTAGTCCAACCTTCCTCCCAGAGCAGGTTCTCCTACAGCAGATCACACACTAGTATGTCCAGGCTTGTTTTGAATCTCACCAGAGTCAGGTTCAAAACTGCTCTTTGAGTCCACTCTTAGGAAACCTAGTTTGTACCGAATTGCAGATTGTTCTAATGAACCATCTCTTCTTATCTTGTGGTCCACCAGGAGTAAAAACAGCACTCAGATGTATAATTCTTATATCCATCTAAGCTGTAGTTGGCAACCTCACCAAGTCCTACTCATTTAAGTCTTTGGCAAGGTTTAAACACTAATTAATGTACTGTATTTTCATACCAGTTAGGTTGTCTCTGGTAAAATTTGACAAGTTCTCATGTTTCTTCTAGCCAATCTTCTTGTTTTGGATTGTATGATGAAATAATATGCATTTGGATCGGGCCTGTGACTGGGGAATTATTGTTTGATAAAGCTAGTGATTTTCTTTTCTTGATTATTGCATTTTAAGCTGTGTTTATGACAGACTGTCTGACATATTAGGCATAATAAAGAGGTTAATAAACAGTATTATTAAAATGTGTGTGAAAGATAGGTCAAAACTCTGAGAAGAAAAAAACACTGTTAATTATAGATGGAAGGCTGGCTTCTGAAAGTGCTGGAGGGTCTGTTTTAAGGATGTTTATCTCCAGCAGGTTATGAAAAAGTCAAAAGTACACATCCCTATCAACAAATATGTGTGAATTAAATTTGGAAATAAATTACTGTTATATTCCTTTATTGAGCTATCAAGATAAATGAAGAGCCAGGACTAAACTTTTATCTTCAGCGACACAATATTTTTCTGTTTTCTAATTTGATTTCTTTCCCCAAGTTTTCTCTTCCCCTCCAAGACAAAATTATTTTTCTTTTCCTATGCCCAGCTGAAAGTAAATAGCTCTTTAAATGGTTTCCTCATTCTTACTGATCCTGACTACTTCATACTTCTTTAATTAAAGAAAAATCTCTTTTAAAGTGTAAAGGAATATAGGCTTCTATAAAAAGCTCCACAGAGTCACTTAGGAGCACAAGCTATCTTTTTCTGTAACTTGCTTTTTCTATCAACTATAAGAGATGCTAGAGCTTTAGGAATTCTTAATATGCTAAAAATGTTCTTCCTTTCACAGCTACTTAATAGTGAACGATGGCTTAGTCCTATACAGCTTAATTTTATTATAATTGGCCTGGATAGTCCCCACATAGTAATTATTCCATGTTTTAGAAGTAATTGCATGTCAGGATCTCTGCAACAGGAAGACTGACCTTTCCATAACATTGTAATTCATAGGTGTCTTCCTCTAAATGTAAGATGCCCCTGGCATGGTTCCATCAAGCTTTGTAAGAGCTTCATAAAAAGTTCATGCAACCAACATCCAGCTATGGACATGCACTGTTCTCTAGGGATGCCTGTCAGGGTTCTTGTGTATCATAGGCAGAACTAAAAGCCATCACATATAGAAATACCTGTAATTAACTCTGTAATGAACCTGTAAAAAAAATACCTGTAATAATGTTTTTTCCAGAATACAGTCAGCATATCTATGTGTCAATATATCCATAATTGAATACTTTTCAGATTGTGTCAAGTATCTCCATATTTGACAAAGTAAAGGGACATAGATCTTTGCCACAACCTCTTGCTGAACAGTTTAAGGGGAGACTATGAAATAAAGAATAATTAGCAATGGCTGGAAACTACCAGGTAGTGTATAGATTTGTGGGATGCTCTGAAGGGAAATATAGGATAAAAGGAAACATCCCAGAATTGGTTTTGATCTCTTTATGTCTCCTTATAAAATATCAGAAACTTTACCTACTCAAGCCAGCCAGACACAAAGCTGTACAGAAGCTGTAGTGCACTGTAGATTAGTGGCGATTGCTGAGACTCGTAGCAGTAGTCTTCTGTACCTGCCAGGAACTTCATGTGGTGTCTGGTGGTGGAAGGAATGTGGAGCAGACAGCTAGATATGGTTCTTGCACCTCTCCTGTTTTGCCCTATGGATGCAGTGAAAGTTGTCGATTGCCACTTTTGGAATTGAAGGAGCTGGACCTTTCCGTGGCACTCCTTGCCTGATCTGTAACTCCCTGCTGACTAAGACTCCTGGTTGAATTTATTGCACCTTCTGCTATTTCTCCATACTGTGCAGATATCCAACAGGCCTGTTAAATCTCCTGTGGTGAATGCAAGACCCTTTAGCACCTGTCTCCTCACACATGTCTAATGCCATGACACATTTCATATAATAGTGTTGCTGCTCCTAACTTTCCTTCCATCGGAGGTCTTCTCTACACATTCTTGGCCAACAGTTCACACTCTGCTCCCTAACTCTGCTGGTGCACAAGGACAGGAGCTCCCTACATTCCTACACTCCTCTTTGGCAGACAAACTATGCATCCTTCCTTGCTCATGTATGTGGTCCCATGTGATCAGCCCTGTGGCCTGTTTGATGTCAGGCGGATGGAGCCAGGCTATTCTCAGTGTCATCTAGTGATAGGACAAGGGGCAGTGGGTGTAAACTGGAACATAGGAGGATCCATATAAATATGAGAAGGAACTTCTTCACAGTGAGGGTGATGAAGCACTGCAACAGGCTGCCCAGGGGGGTTGTGGAGTCTCCTTCTCTGGAGATGTTTAAAACCCGCCCGGATATGCTCCTGTATGACTTGATCTAGGTGATCCTACTGAGGTGGGAGGATTAGACTAGATGATCTTTCGAGGTCCATTCCCATCCCTGATGTTCTGTGATTCTGTGAAGTTCAGTACATAGGTAAGCATTAAATACATGCTCTTATGTGGGAAGCACTAAACAATCTAAATGGTTCCTCCTCCTCCACCGAATTACTTTCTTTCAATTGCAGGAGGAACAATACTACCCCCAGCAGTTTACCAGTGACATCAGGCTTTTATGTCTTTTTTTTTCTTTAAAGAAATAGCTGAGAAACAAGGTTGAATGTCCATTTGCTTATAAAAAAGAGTGTCTGTCTTCATAAATCAGCATATAATCTTTGTGGGCCAATATTGTTCTGGATACTTGGATCCAAATAATGAAACAAAGTGCCACACTTCCTACTGCATCCGCACAGGACAGTCATTATGCAGTACATTCTAATTACTTAAACAAGTACATAAGTGTGATTTAGTGCTCCATGTGTATGAAGATTAATGGTTTGTTTACTCCATGTAATATAAAAGTAACAGCATCTTTTACAAATTCAGTGAGATTAAACTGTAATACAAATTTGCTAAAAAGAACCTATTTGTTGATTCTTTAAATTCAAAACACCTAATAGGAAAAGAACAAAAGTCACTGCAACTTATCACTTTTGTGAAAAAAAAAAAAATCAATACTATACAAAACCAGATCACTGTGGAATGGTAAGAGATTATATTCTTTAATGCAGAGTATACCCACTGCAAATTCACAGATACATTTGCAGTTGTAGCAAAGGTGAAAACACAAATGCCAAAGTCTGCAAGCAAGACATAATTCTGAAGAATACATAATATTCACAGCCCGAGAGAAGTATCAGTACAATTTCTCAATTCTCTTCACGGTCAATGTGACCTCAGTAGCACCACGTGTCATATTTTCTAAGGCATCCTTAGAGAGATAAGTACCTTTCAAGAATCCTCATCCCTCTCTTTGGGAGCATAATTCACAAGGCTAAATAAAAAACAGTATCCAACAATTACTTAAATTCAATGTTTGGATCCTTTCAGAAGTAACTTTGTGGACTGCAATAAATCACTCAGCACATAAAGAAACATATTTGCATTTCATAGGAATTAAGACAAGTGTAAAGTGAATCATTAGAACAATAGAATCAACAAGGTCAAAAAAGACCTTTAAGATCATCAAGCCAAACCATCCACCTCACAACCCCTAACTTCTAAACTACTGTTGCAGTTTGAAAATTACCAGAATTTTCAGATGTGCAGATTTGTGCTTTCATGAAGAACAAAAAGTTATGTTACTCTCAGAGGATCTTTCCTCACAGTTACCTGTCTTGGGGGAGGTGACACTGTCTGAAGACCTGCCCTAAAGGATGTAGCTAGGTCAGCCCATAAAAGGGGCTTGGGATCTTTGTCCTGCCTCTTTTGCTGAGGGCTTTCAGCCCAGCACGGGGATGCTGGCCCGTGCTAACTCCCACCTCCCCATTCTTGGGGCAGTGGTGGTGATGAAGGCGGATTGGCTGCAGCTTCCAGCAGCTCCCTCCACCATTTTTTACGTCGGAAACAGGACGGAGGGGCCTTGCCAAGTCCGCTCCACTCCTGTAAACGGCAGGGTGGAGGAGGACGGCACTGCGCGGTGCCAGCCTTGACCCGGTGCCGGCCGGACTCGCCGCGGCTTCCAGAGGCTCTTGAAAGACCCCAGTCGCTCCGCCACAACCCTGCCGCCGCGGGGAGAAGATGCAGTGGCTCTGTGTGGTTCTCCCCCGGCCTGGACCTGATGCTGCACGATCCTGGCCATGGAGTGGAGAAGCAAGACTTTGGTGTAGATTTACCATCACCACCCCCTGCACGGAACAGCCCTTCAGTATTGTGGTGAGTTGGGGTACTCCTCTTTCTTCCTCCTGGACCTAACACAGGAGGAGAGAGAGGGGAGGAGAGAAGAGGGTCCTGGAAAACCCTCTTGACCATGTGCTGATGCAGCCATGCCGTTGGTCTCCATCTTGGATCCCACATGGGTCTGGGGCTATGTGGCTGCTTGCCGCCATTTTAGAGACACTGATCAGCAGGAAGAGAGACTGTTTGTCATTTCTGCTGCTGAGAAAGACTGGGGGTGCTTAAGTATTGGCGGATAATTCCTTCATGTTTAGCTGAAGAAAGCAGAAGGACTTGAGAATCCTTAAACCTTGGGCATGAAAGACAGAGTCTGGGTTCTTTGTTTGAAACACATGTGTCCTGCACTGAGGGATGCAGTTCAGGCACTGAGGAATCAGGCCATCCTGAAAGCATTGAGCTGGAGAAGCTACGCTGAAGAATTGAAGAATTCACCAGTCTGCAAACAGTTTGGGTCTCGCTGTATTGCAGATGGAGCTGATACATGAATAATAGAGAGGGTGGTGGTACTCGTCTCTACTTGACTGACATGGTCTTTCCCCTCAGATCTCTAATGTGAAAAAAGACCCAAGGACCAATATGATAGTGATCTCCCATTGTATTTTTCTCAGAATGTACGATGGTATTTGTGACACAGTTTCTAATTTTTTATGCACTAAATTGCGTAACATTTTCTTCCTTCTGTATACAGTTATAGAATTAATAAACCTTTTTCCAGTTTCCCTAAGCTATCTGTTGTCTGGCAAATTTATCCAAGATGTCATCAAGATCTGCTTTGTTTTCTTTTCCTTTATCTTTAATTGTGGTCTTGAACCCACCACAATTACCTGTTAAAATACCATCTGTACCCTTTTTATGAACACCTTCAGGAATGGTGTCTATACCACCTCTCTGGGCAGCCTGTTCCAACAGAACATTTCTGTGCCTCATAACTCTTTCTATGAACAACTTTTCCCTAACATCCAATCTGAACCTTCACTGGTGTAACTTGACCCCATTTCCTGTTGTCCCNCACAACCCTGCCGCCGCGGGGAGAAGATGCAGTGGCTCTGTGTGGTTCTCCCCCGGCCTGGACCTGATGCTGCACGATCCTGGCCATGGAGTGGAGAAGCAAGACTTTGGTGTAGATTTACCATCACCACCCCCTGCACGGAACAGCCCTTCAGTATTGTGGTGAGTTGGGGTACTCCTCTTTCTTCCTCCTGGACCTAACACAGGAGGAGAGAGAGGGGAGGAGAGAAGAGGGTCCTGGAAAACCCTCTTGACCATGTGCTGATGCAGCCATGCCGTTGGTCTCCATCTTGGATCCCACATGGGTCTGGGGCTATGTGGCTGCTTGCCGCCATTTTAGAGACACTGATCAGCAGGAAGAGAGACTGTTTGTCATTTCTGCTGCTGAGAAAGACTGGGGGTGCTTAAGTATTGGCGGATAATTCCTTCATGTTTAGCTGAAGAAAGCAGAAGGACTTGAGAATCCTTAAACCTTGGGCATGAAAGACAGAGTCTGGGTTCTTTGTTTGAAACACATGTGTCCTGCACTGAGGGATGCAGTTCAGGCACTGAGGAATCAGGCCATCCTGAAAGCATTGAGCTGGAGAAGCTACGCTGAAGAATTGAAGAATTCACCAGTCTGCAAACAGTTTGGGTCTCGCTGTATTGCAGATGGAGCTGATACATGAATAATAGAGAGGGTGGTGGTACTCGTCTCTACTTGACTGACATGGTCTTTCCCCTCAGATCTCTAATGTGAAAAAAGACCCAAGGACCAATATGATAGTGATCTCCCATTGTATTTTTCTCAGAATGTACGATGGTATTTGTGACACAGTTTCTAATTTTTTATGCACTAAATTGCGTAACATTTTCTTCCTTCTGTATACAGTTATAGAATTAATAAACCTTTTTCCAGTTTCCCTAAGCTATCTGTTGTCTGGCAAATTTATCCAAGATGTCATCAAGATCTGCTTTGTTTTCTTTTCCTTTATCTTTAATTGTGGTCTTGAACCCACCACAATTACCTGTTAAAATACCATCTGTACCCTTTTTATGAACACCTTCAGGAATGGTGTCTATACCACCTCTCTGGGCAGCCTGTTCCAACAGAACATTTCTGTGCCTCATAACTCTTTCTATGAACAACTTTTCCCTAACATCCAATCTGAACCTTCACTGGTGTAACTTGACCCCATTTCCTGTTGTCCCTTGTTAGACACTAGGGGGAAGAGTAGTACCTTCAGGTTGTTGTAGATAGCAAGGACATCTCACTAAATCACAGAACATTAGGGATTGGAAGGGACCTCGAAAGATCATCTAGTCCAACCCTCCCACCACAGTAGGATCACCTAGATCGAGTCACACAGGTTTTAAATGTCTCCAGAGAAGGAGACTCCACAACCCCCCTGGGCAGCCTGTTGCAGTGCTCCATCACCCTCACTGTGAAGATGTTCCTTCTCATATTTATGTGGAACCTCCTATGTTCCAGTTTACACCCACTTCCCCTTGTCCTATCACTAGATGACACTGAGAATAGCCTGGGTCCATCCTCCTGACACCCACCCCTCACATATTTATAAACATTAATGAGGTCACCCCTCAGTCTTCTTTTTTCTAAGATAAAGGGACCCAGCTCCTTCAGCCTTTCCTTATAAGGGAGATGTTCCAGTTCCTTCATTATCTTTAGCTCTGCACTGGACTCCCTCCAGCAGTTCTATGTCCTTCTTGAACTGAGGGGGCCGGAACTGCACACAATACTCCAGATGTGGTCTCACCAGTGCAGAGTAATGGGGGAGAAGAACCTCTCTCAATCTGCTAACCACCCCCCTTCTGATCCACACTGGAATGCCATTGGCCTTCTTGGTCACAAGGGCACATTCCTGGCTCATGATCATCCTGCTCTCCCATCAGGACCACCAGGTCCTTTTCTCCTAAACTACTCTCCAACAGGCCAGTCCCTAAACTGTACAGGTACCTGGGGTTGTTCTTGCCCAGATGTAAGACTCTACACTTGCCCTTGTTATACTTCATTAAATTTCTCTCTGTCCAGTTGTCCAGCCTGTCCAGATCTCACTGAATGGTAGGACAGTCTGCTGGAGTGTTGGCTACACCTGTCAGCTTTGTGTCATCAGCAGACTTGTTGACAGTGCATGCTAATCCCTCATCCAAATCATTAATGAATACATCGAACAGTGTTGGTCCCAGTACCGACCCTTGGGGCACTCCACTAGATACAGGCCTTCAGCTAGACTCTGTCCCATTGACCAGTACTCTCTGCTTCTATCCTGCAGCCAGTTCATGGTCTACCTCACTACCCTGTCATCCAGACCACACTGCCTCAGTTTGGATGCAAGGTTTCTGTGTGAGACTGTGCCAAGTGCTTTACTGAAATCAAGATAGACCACATCCACTGCTTTGCCATCATCTATCCACCTGGTTATGCCCTCATAAAAGCATATCAGGTTGGTTGAGCATGACTTCCCTTTGGTGAAGTCATACTGACTGCCCCTAACAACCCTATTGTCCTTGATGTGCCTGGAGACAGCACCAAGGATGAATTGTTCCATCACCTTTCCTGGGATGGAGGTAAGGCTGACCAACCTATAGTCTCTTGAGCTTGAATTTGACTTGGCTGAGTTTGCTATCACTTTTCCAGGCAAATGATACCTCTTAGGTGGATATTTCAGAAGGAGAGAAGAGACCTTAACTGAATTAATTTGTCTGATAAGGGGCTCAAGATAAAAACATTTTCTGTCCAGTGAATTATTTGATAATTTTTTCTTGAAGTAAATCATTACTCTATGTGTTTGGGCCTTAAGCACGGATTTTAGGAGGTGGTATCCTTTTACAAGTACATGCTCATAAGCATGTTTCTTCTGAGTGCTCAGCTGTGGTACAATGCCAGACATCTGTGGTATGCTCTCAGGGATTTCAAGTTGCTTTGTTACTGAATATAAAATATACTACCTATTTTCCACTGCTGCAAACAGATTAAAATAGCTTCAGAAAGAGAAATAAATTGGAGAATGATTCTGGGAAAGGAACTTGGTGAATGACACCAGGATTCAGAAGGTACAGAGGCTGCCTAGGCAAGTGTATTTGAAATGGAAGCAGGCATGAGAAATTTATGAGGGAGTATGATTAGAGGTCCTTAACAGAATAGGTCATAGAATTACAATGCAAGCTTTTTGCAGTATAGAAATATATAAAAATTTCCATACATGGATTTTGTAAGACAAAATATATTAAAACTCCTCAAATTGTACTGTTGTTATGTACAACATGGACCTATCTGGAACTTTTCATGAACTGTCTAAATCATGCACTGCTCTGAAATCATTGTTTCTTCATCACTAGATGACTGTGCAGTTGTTCAGTCTTCTCATTTTGTGACAACATATCCCAAAATGTCCTGTAGAGGCTTTCATAGACTCACAGAACCACTTTGGTTGGAATCATGAAGTCAAACCATCTACCCCAAGTTACAAGTTCACCCCTAAACCAGATCCCTCAACAGCTCATACAGATGATCTTTAAACACATCCAGGGATGGCGACTCAACCAACTCCCTGGGAAGCACATTATAGTGCTTGAACACCCTTTCTGTGAAAAAATTCTTCCTAATATCAAGTCTAAACCTACCCTGTTGTAACTTGAACCCATTCCCTCTTCTATCACTAATTTCTTGTGAGAAGAGACCAGCTCCAACCTCTCCACAATGTCCTTTCAGGTAGTTGTAGAGAGTGATGTGGTCTCCTCTCAGCCTCCTCTTCTTCAAACTAAAAAGTCCCAACTCTTTCAATCTTTCCTCATAAGATTAATTCNTTTCCTCATAAGATTTGTTTTCCAGACCCTTCACCAGCTTAGTTGCCCTCCTCTGCACCTGCTCCAGCACCTCTGTCTTCCAGCACCAGTCTCTCTTCAATTGAGGTGCACAAAACTGGACACAGTACACGAGATATGGCCTTACCTGTGCTGAATACAGGGGGACAATAACCTCCCTACTCCTGCTGGCCACACTATTTCTAATACAAGCCAGGATGCCATTGACCTTCTTGGCCACTTAGGCACACTGCTGGCTCATATTAATCTTCCTGTCAATTAGAACCCTCAGGTCCCTCTCTCTCAGACAGCTCTGAAGCCACATCTCCCAAAGCCTGTAGAGTTGTATGGGGTTGTTGTGGCCCAAGTGAAGAACCTGGCACTCAGCCTTATTGAAGCTCATGCCGTTAGCATTGGCCCATAGCTCAAATCTACACAAATCTCTCTGAAGAGCCTCTCTACCCTCTTGCAGATGAACACTCACACCTAACTTGGTGTCATTTGCAAACTTACTAATGATACACTCTGTGGGCTTATAGAGATCATCAATGAAGACATTAAACAGAGATGGTCCCAACATCTAGCCCTGAGGCACACCACTTGTGACAGTCCACCAGCTGGATTTAACTCCATTGACCACCAGTCTTTGGACCCAACTCTTCAACCAGAGTTTTTTCAAGCAGATTATGTGCTGGTCCAAGCCATGAGCAGCCAGCTTATCAAGGAGAATTCCATGGGAAACAGAGTCAAAAGCTTTTCGAAAGTCCGGGTAAACAATATCCACAGCCTTTCCCTCATCCAATAGTCGGGTCATCCTGTCATAGAAGGAGATCAGGTTCATCAGGCAGGACCTGCCTTTAATGTTAACTGGGCCTGATGCCCTCATTGTCCTGTTTGTGAAGTGCAATGGCGCTTGAGATGATGTGTTCCATGACCTTCCGTGGTACCGAGGTCAGACTGACAGGTCTGTAGTTTCCTGGATCCTCCTTTCTCTTTACAAGAATTCCAAAAGATATTTAACTCAATCATTTTTTTCTGACTGAAAAGAAGTTCACTCAGTTGTCTGTAAATAGGTGAAAACAAAATTATAGTCAGACTTTTACAATTTAACTCCCTGACCCCAGCAAACTCTTGTGGAAGATACTCCTTTTCCTACTCTCTTACAATGTGATATTCACTGATGACTGGGTCTAAGCAAGTTTGATATATTCTGTCATTGCAACAATTTATATCTTGCAGCACAATTCCATGTAGGTAAATAGAAACATAGAATCATAGAATCTTTAAAGTTGAAAGAGACCTCCAACATCATCAAGTCCAACCATCAACCCAATGCCATTGAGTATGCCCACTAAACCATGCTTCTGAGGGCCAGATCTACAAGGTTTTTAAACACCTCCAGTGATGGCAACTCCACCACCTCCCTGGACAGCCTGTTCCAATACCTGACCACTCTTGCAGTGAAGAGGTTTTTCTGGTTGTCCAATCTAAATCTCCCCTGGAACACTTTGAGGCTATTTCCTTTTGTCCTATCACTAATGACTTGGCAGAAGAGTGACTGACACCCATCTCTCTATAACCTCCTTTCAGGTAGTTGTAAAGGGCAGCAAGGTCTTCCTTCAAAGTCCTTTTCTACAGTTTAAATAACTCCAGTTCCCTTAGCTTCTCCTCATAAGACCTGTCTTCCAGAACCTTCATTACCTTTGTTGCTCTTCTTTGGATCCACTCCAGCTTCTCAATGTCATTCTTGCATTCAGGTGCACAACACTGAACACAGCATTCCAGATGAGGCCTCACTAGTGCTGAGTACAGTGAGTGATCACTCCTCTAATCTCGATGGCTACAGTTTTTCTGACACAAGCCCAGATGCTGTGGGCTTTCTTGGCCACTTGGGCACCTTGCTGACTCATGTTCAGCCCTCAGCACCTCCAGGTCTTTTTACACTGAGTAATTCTCCAGATTTTTCCCCAGACCTATAGCATTACATAGGGTTATTGTGTCCAAAGTGCAGGACCTGGCACTTGGTCTTGTTAAACCTCAGCCCATTGACCCAGCCTATATACAAGCAAACTTAGTAAGTTAGGTCTTCTCACAACAGCCCTGTCAATTTTAATTGTAGCAAATAAAAACTTTCCTATTCATTGCTTCTTGCTTTGTAATAGCATTTTCATGATCCTATGTTTTTAGATAACTGACTATTTGTCTTAATTTTGTTTAGTTGACATCAGCAGATACATGGATTCTATTATTCTTGTAAATGATGTTTTTGTGAGTTTGTCAGGTAAAACACAGAGTAAGAGAAATTTTATGTGAGGATGCTTAAAACTTACAATTCTAAGATCCACTGTGAATTCTTTCCATAATCCTTACAGAAGTCAGCAACGTGTCAGGAGGAACTTCTCCCTATATGGATGTTCAGAGACCTCATTTCAGAATAAACAAATTAGCCTCAGCCTATTAATTTTCTTAATGTTCTTGAGAGGGTTGAAAGATGATCTCTGGAAAGAGAGGAAGATTGTTGTCTCCTGTAACAGAGATCTGACTCTAGTACCATATATTACATGTTTATGAACCAGATTAAATTATCAAAAGCCAAATAAAATTTTGAATTTAGATAATAAATCAACAAGAAAAAGCCAAAATAAATTAGATTATTGAAATCTTAGAGCAGTGCTACTCTGTCAGAAATTAATGTTAAATGAAAAATCAAAGAGAATGATTAAAACATGTTGATGGATCCACAAAACAGAAGCATACAATATTAAATTAATTTCCTATACTATTAAACTAAGCCAATAAATTAAGAATACTGAGATGAAAGATATCCTTATCTCTGCACTGCATTATTGCTGTCTTTTAATTTGATCAATTATTTTACCTTGTCAACTCTATTGAAGCATGACATGAGCAAATTATTTTTTCAGGACACATGTAGCATGTTGTTAGTTGTTTCCTTTTTCGAAGAATCTGTCACAGCTTGAACCTAAACTGGGATGCATTAGGGGTAAATGTGTCTACAGCTGTCTGGCAGGTTCTAGTAACAGAACACCCAGTGCTGATGGAAATCTCATGCAGGGCCTCTAATGGTGAAAGGGGACATATGTTAGCATGCTTAATATACTTTACAGCCTTGCTAACTTTTCAAGAGAAATTTCCTCGGTGAACTCATGATAAAGACAGTGCTTATGGGGGGTGGGAGTCTAGATTCAGATTTTTTTCTTCTTATACTTTCTGTCTCCTTCTCTGTTTAGATTTTGGGCTTTCCAGGACAGTTATTGTTTCTTGAAACTAGCAAAACAAGGTGACTGATTTGAACTGAAATTTCTAAGCATTAGTACAAATAAGCAGTGACAATGATACTGACGACTTCATTACCATAGCAACAAAAAGCTGTGACGATGTCTGTTATGACCATGAGGTACCACTACCTTTGCTAATGACAAAAAATCTAAGAAAAGTGAGCTGTTGCTGGAAGAAATTAAGAAGGAGAAACCCCAAGATCTGTTTGCAAAGGGGTTTTGTGCATTCGTGCTCACATTTGTTGCTGACCAAAATATTATGATGACCCCTAATTAAATCAAATCTGTCCTGGTAGTTCTGTAAATGGGAATGCAGAGTGGATTTAATTTTTGAGTATCCACATATCATAGATCATGTCAAGCATTAAGCATGTGACATCATAGCAGAGGATTATGGAGTTATCAATGTATAGGCATTGTAATGTGGTTTGAGACACATCTGAGGCATCTGCATGAGGTTGACAGTAAAGACACAGGAACTTTAGGAGAGACAAGGACCTTTTGGAGCAGCATACAGGCAGAATATGACAGGCAATCTCAGCTGTAGACCTAGTTTAGATCAGTGTTTCACATTGCAGATGCTTGGTGCATTGCCGCTGACTAGGCTACCCATGTCGAGAGCTGCAGGTGGAGAATCAGCCAGTCTGTCTGGTATACCTGTTTGAGCATGGGATGAGTTGCTGACTGGCAGCGCTTAACTTTCTGTTGGCTATGGAGACAATATGAGTGAGCAGCATAACTTCAGCAAGATGGTATCATTTAACAACAGGATAAGGCAGGGCATTCTTGTTTGACACAGTCAAAGAAACATTTGAGAATTTCCCCTGTGAAAAGTCCTATCAAGGGGAGAATATAGAGAAGCCATCCTATAGTAACACTCAATGTTTTTAACGTGCAGTTTTCAAACAGGAGTATACTTGAGAACTTGCCCAGATGGTCAGGCTTTAAAGGCAGTAAAGCGGGTTTAGAAAGAAATTTTGGCTTCCACTGGGAAGCAGGAAAATGTTATCTATGCAGACCAAAGGAATGGGATGACACGATTCAAGAAAAAAAAAGGACTTTATCCCTTGTATAAATACGGTGAGATGCCTGTGATTACTTTTGAGGTGTATTTATTCAGGTATATACTTTGAAGTTAATTCAATTTGACAACAGTGAGGAATTGAGCTCACGAGTCCCAGAAATTTCTCACTGCTTAAATTTTCTACCAGGATGTGAATATTTCTGTTCTGATACACTGTTTGTGATTACAAAGGCTGCATACTTTCTGTACTGTTTCCATAAAAGGCATGAAGAAACCACCTAAAGGCTACCAAAGATATCCTGTATCTTCTCTACAGCCTATTTTTTATCCACCCTCGTTGTGTAAGCATCTTAAATTAGAAGTGTTTCTTTTATCAGCACAGATTGGATGTGTCATGAAATAGCTGAATCCCAGCTTGGTGGTCCCAGCATGGAGCATTTATGCTGTTCCTCAGAAACAGGTGAGATCTGGATCTGCATGGACTCAATAAATGCCATGTCAGCAGCCATTTTTGGAGAACAAGGTTTGTTTGATCACAGGGAGTGAATTTCTGCTTCACAACCACTAATGAAGGATGATGTGATTAGCACTGAACCTAGTCATTGTTTGAAGATATATGGTTACACTGGATATCCGTTTTTTCAATTAATGGAAATATTTTTTATTACAACCAAATGCACAGAAGTGTGTCATGTTGGAGCTTACTTTGATAATTTATATTTACTATTTAGGCTGACTCAGTCTTGGGTCAGAACAGAGAAAAAGTATCTAGAATAATCATAACCATTTCAGCAAACTGTTCTTCCTTTGCTTCATATCAGGCTTTTGGTAAAACCCCCATGTCTGTACATACACTTCTGACAAATCAGTTTTCATATATGCAGATAAATTTTAATCATACTTTAAAACGTATGTTTGAATTTTTTTTTTCTTGTGCATGTTCTATTAGATTTGCAATAGCTAGTAAAATTTCAGCTTTATATAAATTGGTTTAATCCCTGGTTTTATGCTTTCCTTGAGAATACAGTGAAGATTAAAACATCATTCATTCCTTTTAAAAAAGGAAATTGATAAACATTGTGCAAGTTATATCCATCCAGTACCATTGTCTAATAAATGCTGGCAAGTCATGAGACCAAAGTAAACTGTACTTCTTAATTTGGAAACGTATTTTGAATTTAGTGAGATTCTTGTCACACCACTATTTTTGCAAATCCCATGTATCCAAGCTTAAAAGCCTAAGTTTAGATTTGTCATTTTGAAAATTATAGTCAATGTATTAAAAAGAGTAGTCACTCTATTACTGTATTGAAAGTCTAATCATTCCAGCTTTTCTCAGTGGCACACATGAGCAGGAGGTCTGACTAACCTGTATGCTGGTGATTGAACTACTAACTGCTTTTGTGTCAGAATAAACAGGACTGAACTGCTCATTTTGGAAGAGATAAGTGACTTTTCTCTCTGCTGGCAAAATCACAGAGGTATCTTATCTGTATCTTATCAGGTATGTTATCTGTACTAGTTCCTTCCATTTCCTCATTTCCTCTCTTTTACTTCTTTTTTTTTTTTGTCTTTATCCCTGTAAGGATCTTTTTTTTAATACAGGAGATAATCAGAGTGACTATGTTCACAGTAGACTGCTTTCCCAGTTCAGAAATAGGAGAAGTGTAGATGCTTTTCCCTTTCTTGCTGATAGCAGTGCTATGAAGTGAATGTTTTTCTCCTTTCCCCAGTTCCAGGCTTCAACTAGCATTTATGTTCTGGGTCTCAGTTTGGTGTTTACCTCATTTGCACCACACTTGAGATAGTCATGGCTCAAATCCAGCAGTAGTTTCATTTTTGTTTCCTGCTTGGAACATATGGATATACACTGTGCTGGATGAACTTTAGATAGCAACTCAATATCATAGAGATGCAGAGCTGGCAAAATCCAACTTTGATAACAGTTCTATACCTTAAATTGTGTCAACTTATTAACCTGATGTCACAATACATCTGTCTTTGAATGATGCAGGATTAATGAGTTTAATATCATAATTTATTTCTGAGTTTATTGTTGTTTACCTATGTGTGACAAGATAATTCTACTGTCATTTATTTTTTTTCTGTCAGAAGTTTCTTTCTTCAGCTGAAGAACTGTGACAATGGAGGCTGCTAACTAGAATCATAGAATCATTAGAGATTGGAAGGGACTTCAAAACATCATCTACTCCAATCCCCCCACCAAAGCAGGATCACCTAGACCAAGCTGCACAGGAACAGAGAAGGAGGCTCCACAACCCCCCTGGGCAGTCCATTTCAGTATGCTGTCACCCTCACTGTCAAGAAGTTCCCTCTCATATTGATGTTCACCCTCCTGTGTTCCACATCACACCCACTGCCCCTTGTCCTGTCACTAGGTGACACTGAGAAGAGCCTGGCTTCATCCTCCTGACACGCACCCTTCACATATTTATAAACATTGATGAGGTCACCCCTCAGTCTCCTTCTTTCTAAGCTAAAGAGACCCAGCTCCCTCAGCCTTTTTATAATAAAGATGTCCTACTTCCTTCATCATCTTCATTGCTCTACGCTGGACACCCTTCAGCCAGCTCTGTGTCCTTCTGAACTGAGGGGCCCAGAATTGGACACAATACTCCAGATGTGGTCTCACCAGTGCAGAGTAGAGGGGGAGAAGGACCTCTCTCAATCTGCTAACTACCGCACTTCTGATCCACTCCAGAACGCTGTTGTCTCTCTTGGCCACGAGGGCACATTGCTGGCTCATAGTCATCCTGCTATCCACTAGGATCCCCAGGTCCCTTTCTCCTGCACTGCTCTCCAACAGGTCAGTCCCCAGCCTATACTGGTACCTGGGGTTGTTCTTGCCCAGATGCAATACTTTACACTTGCTCTTGTCATATTTCATTCAATTTCTCCCTGCCCAGGTCTCCAGCCTGTCCAGATCTTGCTGAATGGCAGCACAGTCTGCTGGGGTGTCGGCCACAACACCCAGCTTTGTGTCATCAGCAAACTTGCTGACAGTGCTCTCTAATCCCTCATCCAAGTAATCAGTGAATAGACTGAATAGAACTGGTCACAGTACCAAATCATCCAGACCACATTGCCTCAGTTTGCTTGAGAGTGTGCTGTGGGAGACTGTGTCAAATGCCTTACTGAAATAAAGACAGACCACATCTAATGCTCTGCCAGCATCTATCCATCTGGTTATGCCCTCATAAAAGGCTATCAGCTTGGTCAAGCATGACTTCCCCTTAGGGAAACCATGCTGACTGTCCCTAATAACTCTCTTGTCCTTGATGTGTCTAGAGACAGTGTCGAGGACAAATTGTTCCATCACCTTTCCTGGGATGGAGGTGAGGCTGATTGGTCTATAGTTACCTGCGTCCTCCTTCTTACCCTTTTTGAAGACTGGAGTGACATTTGTTATCCTTCAGTCCCCAGGCACCTCTCCTGATCCCCATGACTTAGCGAAGATGATGGAGAGTGACTTATCAATGATTTCTGCCGTCTCCCTTAGCACACGCTGGTGCATCCCGTCTGGGCCCATGGATTTGTCCAGTTTGATCAACTTATCCCTAACCCAGTCCTCATCAGCCGAGGCAGGCTCGTCTNGTCCTCATCAGCTGAGGCAGGCTCGTCTCTTGCCTCAACCTCCTCTGCAGTCTGGGGCTTAATATCAAGACAACCCCCAGAAGTATAGACAGAGGCAAAGAAAGTGTTAAGTATCTCTGCCTTCTCTGCATCCTCTGTCTCCAGGGCACCTGCCTCATTCAGCAGGGGGCCTATGTTGCCTCTAGCGTTGGTTTTACCTGAAATGTATTTGAAGAAGCGTTTTTTGTTGCCCTTGACCTCTCTTGCAAGGTTTAATTCCAAGGAGGCCTTGGCTTTTCTAGTTGCATCTCTACATCCTCTTACCAGAGTCTTATAACAATCCCAAGTGGCCACCCCCTCCTTCCATGACCTATAGGCTTTCTTCTTCAGTTTGCCCAGTAGTTCCCTGGTTAACCACACGGGTCTTTCGGCTCCCTTTCTGGACTTATTCCTTGTTGGGATACTCATTTCTTGTGCTGCAAGAAAGCAGTCTTTGAATGTTAACCAGCTATCCCGAGCTCCTTTGCCTGCCATACCATGTCCCATGGGATTTCCCTTAACAGTTGCTTGAGAAGGCCAAAGTTGGCCCTCCTGAAGTCCAGGGTTGTGGTTCTGGTAGCTATTCTGTCCCTGCCACATGAGACCCTGAACCCCACCATCTCATGGTCGCTGCAACCAAGGCAACCCTCAACCTTCACTGCTTCAGCCAGACCCGCCCTGTTTGTGAGTACAAGATCCAGCAGCTCTCTTCTCCCAGTGGGCTCCTCTACCATCTGCATCAGGAAATTGTCACCAATGCACTTAAGGAATCTTCTGGACTGTGGGTGGCTGGCCGAGTGGGTCTCCCAGCAGATATCTAGGTGGTTAAAATCCCCCATGAGAACCAGGGCCTGCAGCTGTAAGGCTGCTGCCAGCTGGCTGCAGAAGACTTCATCAACCTCCTCACTCTGATCTGGAGGTCTGTAATAGACACCCAGACCCTCCTTGTTGGTGAGTACAAGATCCAGCAGCACTCCTCTCCTAGTGGGCTCCTCCACCATTTGCATCAGGAAATTGTCACCAATGCACTGGAGGAACCTCCTGGACTCTGGATGGCTGGCTGAGTAGGTCTTCCAGCAAATACCATGGTAGTTAAAATCCCCCATGAGAACAAATTTTTATTTTCTTGATTCCCCTTGACCAAAAATTACATTTTCAGACAAATCGTTATGTTTTGCACAAGAGCACTTCTTCATACAAATCTTCTGCTCCACAATTCTTTTTCATTTTCCCAATCTCTTATAAACCATGTTCTCTATATCTTCATGATTTATTTCTTAATTTCCACCTTGTGTTCACAAATAGGCAAAAACCCTCATGCTTACTTAGAGTTTTAAGTTTTGTCAGAAATTCTTCATGTGTTTTGGCACTTTTTACAAAATTGAAAATCCATCCTGTTTCTCCTTACCTTCATATCTGAAAAATCAGCATTTATAGTCCTGTTAAGTTCTGCTGTGTTGCATGCAGGAATCTGGTGGGGTGAGAGATAAGGCTTTGAGGTTTCAGTGAATCTGAATACCTTTCCAAGGAAGCCTTGAGGAACGGAGCTTATTCTTAAATTTTCAATTTCTGCTGAGTGGCTTAATGCAGTTTTATTAATAACTGCAGACTTTTTAATAAGGGGACAGCTGGTACAATAATTTAATCGACAAGCTTAAGAGCTTTTTTTTTTCTTATTTCAGAAGCTAACTGTTCAGGCTGCAAATAAACACTAGTGGGTACAGAATCACACATTTCAGATATGTTAATGTAGGTTTTTGCCATTTGCATATTCAATTAGGACTGGCTGAGTAAGCATTTTAACCATTGCAATTACACTTTGTGCTAAATTCCTGAAACGCCTTGGACAGCTCAGGATATTGCACAACACTTCTCACCGAATGGGAGGACTGTGAATACAAACTGACTCAGTTGGGGTCTGGGAAGGTTTCTAATTTCCAAAATATCACTCCAGGTTGGAGTTTAGTGGTTTATTTACCCCTGAACCACATAGAAATCTGTTGATTTCATCAGTAGAGAAATCTGAGCTGAGTCCATATAAAGTTTTGGGATAAATTTCATGGACTAACCGAAAAAATAAAACTGCATTTTGATATAATGAATGTTTCTTCAATTCTCTTCAAAGTGAATGGCCTGCTGTACTTCCTGTAGAGAAAGTCCAGTGGAATCTACAATAGTTTAAAATCACATGCACTCAATGAACATGAGTCCTAATACTGTTCCTCTCTGCGACACTAATCTAGCAAAGGTTTTAAGTATGCGTTTACCTCCATTCCTGTTAGCTAAGCACTTGCAGCACTGGAATTGATAGACTGAACTTTGCTTTTACAGCTAAACATGACAAAAAAGAGGTGGATACTTGCTGAGGCCCTGGGCAGGCCAGATCTGAGGATCTGTGCAGCTGACAGGGCCGTATGTTAATCAAAATCAAATGAAGATGTTGTGATTTGAGTAAAACAGACAAATAATTTTTTTAAATTTTCTTAAGCTGGTGTAAAGAATACGAACACTGATTGAAGCCAAATACACAAGGGAAACGGTTAATGGAAAGGAAATGAAATTGAATCTCAAAGGAGAAGAAATTAACAAGGATTCAGCAGTGCTGACATATTACTGTACTGTGCTCCATGAAGTCAGTGGAAGGGAATCCATTGTGGCTGGTTAGCACAGACTTGTCCCTCAGTGGGTAAGTGCAAAAGTCAGATGAAAAGCCTCTTGCAGATGCAATGCTTTGGTCACCCAATCCCAAATGCTCTCCATAGCCAGGCATGATGTTCACTGGGTGCCCTGGATGACAGATTGCATGACGTAAGACTGCACCCTCTACCAATAGTCACAACATTTTTGCATCTGTGAGAGTCCTGTACTCAGGCTGAGTATGTCTGGACAGTCCAAGTGTCCTCTTCTGGCAATTAAAATGTCTAATAATCTAACTCATAAAAGACATTTGTTTCCACCGTGCAACAGGTCAAAAAAGGATTCACATTTTAAGTTACAAGGTTCAGCCTGCGGGACCACTGAAACATCTTACAAAAAAGTGCAGACTGTGCACTATCAATCTAGGTTTACAGAATGGCCCTCTGAAATTTTTTAGAAGCACCTGACTCTTTGTTTTTCCAAGATCACACAAGCACCTAATTTAGATAGTCTGAATCACCCTGGAGGGATGAGAAGCCTAAATTTTAGATGCTGCAATGCTACCCTTAGGTTTCTAAAAAAGGAGAAGTTTGAATATAGCTTTCAGTGTCTAATGTGTGGGTTAGACATAAAACACTGTCAAGTTCTAAATTACAGTGTGAAGTTAATTTCAGGCTCCCATCACTTCAGACTAATTAGTGCAAATTAAATTTCATCTTTGTCAAATGGGGAAAGTAGTGTAAAATATGCCAGTTTGGGATTTGTTTGAATCTTTTCAAGTGCTACACCAATTGTATGAGGAGCAGAATACATCCTTGGTTTCACCTGAACTTGCTCGTGTCTAAACATCCTCTGTGGCTCGTTGATTTGAATGATAATCATTCACATCTTATTCCGTGCAGGACTGGGACAGATAGAGAGAGTTCTTCAACTGATGTTCAATGTCATTGTGCAGTGGTGGAAAGTTGCAAATGTGTAATGTGGTAAGTCCTAGGATACCTATGAGGAATGACTAGTTGGTGTTCCCTTGACTTCAGTGGAGCCGGAAAGGGGATTTTTCCATCTGATTAACACACCAGCTTATGTTTTAATAATCCAGTTTGACTGTACTCCTGTGCATATATATGAAGACTGTAGTTACCCAGTGCAGGTTCCCATCCTTTCAAGAATCTAGAGTACTGTAAACTCTGAAATAGAAGTGGCTTGTTTTATCCTTAACTGGGGAACTGTCGAGCTGATTGTAACAAATTTGCTATTCAAAACGAAAGTAAGTGTGCATAAAAGAAGCAGGAAACAAATCTCTATGTTTAGAGGTTACAGCTTTCTGTGTGTGAAAATCCTGTTTTGTTTAAGGAGATGTCTCCTTGAATAAATTAGGAGACCACAGAGGTGCTCATAGCCTTAGTGAAACACAGTACTAGAAAGTCCCTGAGAAGTTTTGTCCAAACCTTAGAAACCATGTTTGTACTTTGAGTTTTCAGTCAGAAATGGTTTGAGAAGGGCTCAACTTCACCTGTGCTGACTGAGAGAATCTCCCTGTTGTACAAAGCAGAACAAGGCGGTCTGTGTTCAGAGATAGCAAAGTTTTCTGGCTTAAAGCCTGAGATGATGATAGATGTGCCAGGCAGTTAATGGTCTTGGGGTTCTGTAAGGAACCTACCAATGAGTGTGACTTTGTCAAAAGGCCTGATTCCCTTCTTCTATCTCCACAGAATAAGCTCTTGCAATTCCTATGACCATATGTACACATAGATGAACACACACATGTGCAGTATTTATTTTCCCTCTTGGTTTTACCTTAGTGCTCACTGTTTTTAATTGGCAGTGAGCAAAGCAGTGCTCGTAGAGTAGTTAACGGTAGGGAGTTCTGATTTTATGAGCCTTGGCTGAAAAAGAACAATTTAGGACACAAGGGGAAATCCGTGCTGGGTATTAACTATTACTAGCAAATTCACAAGGATAATGAGAGAAACTACATAGGGGGTCATTAATTTGTTCGAGTGACATTTTTTGCACATTATATGTTTGTCTGTATTACGCATTCTTCCTTATATTCTGCCTTCTGGGGACTAAAGTGAAGAAGGTGTTAGAGAACAAGGCTAATATTCCATAACCTTTGATAACTCAGCTTAGTAGTACTTGAGCAGAACAACCAATATACATGTTACAGTCTGGACTTAAGTTGCAGCAACAAAATCCTGCATGCATAGGACTATCTGGGGCAGGGGGCCGAGATCAGGCCGGTGAGAGACTACCCTGGTGAAGACTTGTTTGGCATGGTTGTGGAGAGGCTGTACTGCACTGAGTGTATGTGCCTGTCAGGGTCAGACCTCTTTGTGATCCAGAACAATCCATCCCAGCAAATGCCAGGGGTCTGTAGTTCCAAGCACAATGCCACTAGATGCCCACAGTAATGCCTCTACCTCAGTTACCCTCTGCTCAGGGTTACATCTGCTCTTCCTCAGCCTTGGTGCTGGTTGTGGGGAAGAGTGGCACAGGGACATGGAGGGCAAGACCATGATTTGGTCCTCCATCTATGTACTGCAAGGCAGAACTTTGCTTTATTTCTGCCCCAAACACCAACTAAAGCTGATGAGCACCCCACTTGCTGGATTTTTGTTGGCTGCAAGATGCAGATTCTCCAACAGCCACAGACAGGGGCAGTGTGCTGCCCAGCTCCTCTGTCCTGGCATTTTATTTTTTGCTGTCTTTGCAGATGGCCTTGGTTTCTCCCAGACAGTCGTGCCACTGCCCAGTGCCTCTTCCATAATGAATTTCAGTGTCTCTGTCTTTGAACTGGAAATGGTATTTTATGAGAAGGGGAGTTTATGGCTGAAAGGTTTTTTTCTGATTGTTTCAGGTCTATAATTAATAAAAATAAATATTGCATTTATGGTGGTAATGATAAAAATTATAACTCTCCTTGCAAACTATACCTTGCTTTGAACAGGACGGTGAATTCTAATATTTTATTTCCAAGGTATTTTTATTCTAATAAATTTTAAGGTATTCTATTCTCCTTCTCTGCTTCTCTTGGAAGCTATAGGATGCGGTGTTGATGTGAAAATGTCACTGCATGTTATTAAGGGAGAACTGAATTATGGCGGTGTCAATTACAAGAGCCTGAAATGTGTCTATTAAACTCTGTTTTACACTTCACATTTGGATGAACAGCTCTCAAGTGTTCTGTCTGAACAAAGTAATTAAATTTGTGTCTTACTTTAAGATTAGGCTTAAAGTTATAAACTTAAAAGGAAGTATATGCTTAACAGCTTTGGCTGTTTGCACTTTAGAAGAAATTTTATTTGAACAATTTGAAAATGAGGTTTCATCCTTTTTTTCCTTAATATATTTGTTTGTTTTTATTAGCCTAGTCTATTGAAGTTACACACTGTGCTAGCTGGGCGTGCACAAAAGCAGACAGCCTCCTACCCGGGTGCTGGGGCAGTAATACAAATACAGAAGCAAAAAAGCCTCTGCACCCAGGTTACACCATCATCTAGACAGGTGAGGCAAGGTCTCTTCACCAGTGCCCTTTACTCACTGAGGAGAATGGAAATAATTCTGTGTTGAACCTACGTAGTGTTTTTACTTTTAAGTAGGAAAGTACCTCTCACTAGAATTTCATTGTGGTAGTGAACAGGCACATTATCAGAACCTACAATCTTCTAATATTTTATGATGCACTGGGAAATAAAGATTTACAAGAAGTTTAGTATGCTCATTCTTAGAGTATTTAACGAAGTCCAAAATCAGACTGCCAACAGGAATAATTCTATCACTTTATTTTATGATCAGGGCAACATTTTGTACCACTAAACTGAAAAAAAATGTAAAAAAGTATAATTATAGCTGTAATATTAAAATATAGTTGCATGTTATTTAAAAATATACCTAACATAACGGCTATTCCATATTTCAGTCTCATGTTTGGCTTGCTTAGAAACCAATGAGAAGTAGTTCTATCTGAGTAACTGGATGCTTCTTGCCTTCTTGACCATGATCTGTTTAGGCAGAGGCATGAGAATTTACAGCACTATGCATTTGTTTCACTAACACTTGAATAGAGGTGTGATTATTTACCTCTCAGCCCAACCTTCTTCTAATTATCACTGCAATTATTGCCTTGAGATTGGTTTTCTCTTTTGGCTTTATGATGGGATACCACTTTCCACAGAATTAAGGAACCACCCCTAAGAAGTGTGTGGAGACTGGCTGCAAACCTGGCTTGCAGAGAAGGTGCAAAGAGGGTCTGTGAGTCTTCGGAGCTGAGTAGTGATGCTAGAGAGGCTGTATAATAATTTGGATAGCTATTGAGTGCATTTTTTCCCTCTGCAGCTCTTTGGATGATCCTAAAAAATAATTGACTTCATACAAGGGGCAGATTGCAGTGCGAATTCTGAAGTGTACTCCCATTGCAATGTCTGCCTAACTAAAACTTACCAGAAGATTATTTTTCATCCTCTGTGTTCCCTTGCCAAGAGCCTTTCAGTAGTATAGTGTTTTGATGGATAATATGTTTGGATGAGCATGGTACAAAGGACAGTTTTTGTGAGGTTTACTTTGATTTGAAAAGTCTGTATTTTTGGTCGTATTTGTTCTGCTGTATTAATAAACTCATTAGGTTCTAAATCAATTGTGCAATAATAGAGCTTAAAAGTTACAATTAAATGATCACTTTATCTGGCTTTTCTGTTGTATGATACATAAAATCTCCTATTTGATAAACAGTATGGCTGTTAATAAAATGAATAAAGATAGGAGCGAGAGGAATGACAGGATGGTCTGTTTGCTTGCATGCTAATGATCACGGGCTGCTGAGTTATATAGAAGGTGAGAGTGAAATGAAATCTTCTCCATACATGACATCTAAACTTTAAAACCTGCAAAGCCTGGACAGATGGGCAGAGTCCAACGGGATGGCATTCCATAAGTCCTAGTGCCGAGTGCTGCACTTTGGCCACAACAATCCCATGCAGAGCTGCAGTCTGGGGTCGGAGTGGCTGGAGAGCNGGAGCTGTTCAAGGCAGGATTGGACGTGGCACTTGGTGCCATGGTCTAGCCTTGAGCTCTGTGGTAACAGGTTGGACTTAATGATCTATGAGGTCTCTTCTGACCTTGGTAATACTGTGATACTGTGATACTGTGAAAGATGTGAGTGGCAGCTGCTCAACTGGCTATGCCAATGGTCTGCAGATGATCGCGTGCTAGCAGAAGACATGCTGTCACAGCTGATTCATGTCTGCTTTTTCTGGCCAGGAGTGTGTAATGCACATTATAAATCAGTATCTGGTGACATGTTAGACTGATGAAGGGACTGTGCCATTGAGTATATTTGGACGGAGCTGGATAGAAACACACAGAAAGCCAAAAACTATTCTCATGAAGAGATATAAATGCTGAATTATCTAAAATGGGAAATTGATGGAATGGCTCCAGGTTTGCACCAGAGCAGTTGGGAGCATAACATGTCCCAGAATTGCTTCAATTACTGGCTAACTCTTTCTCATGGTTGGGCGGGAGACAGCAGTGGGGGTTGCATGACAGTCAAAGAAAAGCAAGCAGCATTGTTTTGGGCTGTTTTCAGGCTATATTTAGTTTATAAGGTGTATTGTTGGAAAAACATCCACCTGGAATCAGCTCTTAAAATAATTCTTTTTCTGGGTGTCTAGAAGATCATGATGGCCAGACTTGTCGTTTAATAGAAAAACTTGTTGACAAAAATGGTTGAAGACTGGACATAAATACATTAGTATCTTGGAGAAATCTAGGCTTTCATTTTGATGCAAGCCTCACAGTTTTATAAATCTCCTCTTTAGGATTCTAAAGGCAGGATTGTTGTGGTCAAGACTTAAGATCATAGTGAGTTTTTTAAGCTCTGCAAAACACGTAAATGTAGCCCTGGGATCATTAGCATGAATATTAGCCTACATCCTCAGAAACTATAGGGTGTAAGCCTCAGAAGAGAAGGATAGGTTCCCAGCTCAGAAATCCAGATAGGGAGTTCATATTTCAGTATCTGACTGTCTAGGTAATTACAAGGTTCTCACCATCAAGGAATCAAAGCACCTACAGATATTTTGTTGATTGACAGTGCCCTAAAATTAGTCTGGGCCCCAGTCATTAGGAGCTATTTAAAAGACAGACTTTCTAAATGTTCCTTACCTGGATGCCTAGGCTAAATTTGACAGGACTGTTCCTATAGCATTTTTTAAAATGTCTTATAACAATAATAATATTATCATGAGAAATCTAAAAGTTGTTGCATCCGCAGCAATTGCCAAAGAGCCAAGAGCCAGCTGGTTGTCAGGGCAACAGCTAGAGCACACTGAGTGATACTTGAGGAAAGGCTTCTGCTGACTTTTGCTTTGCTTCTTTTTAAGGGGTAGTTGATGCTTTTGTTAATATTCAGAGGCTATTTAAAATATCATGCTGGTCTAATTGTTGAAAAACCTGGAAGGAGACATTAAAATTACAAATTTTAATATCTATTACTTCCCTCCCCTTCACTGTATGAGTATGAAATAGCATTATTTATCGTTCTTTATTCTGTATCTCATTCTGAGAATCAAAGAAGCTGTTCTGCAAGTCTTTCTCTGGAGATAATTTATTACAGACACTCCTGTGGACCCAGAGCTAGGCAAAACTAATACCTTCCCTACTGAGCTGTTAGTTCTTCATGTTGAGCACTACAGCATCACAATGCTGCCATGTGGGAGCTAGATGCAAAAGACAGGGCTTTTTGTGGGAAAGACAGGGCAGGAAGATCATCTCAGGGCAGAGGCACACTGGCTGTAGGCAGCAGAGGAGAGGGCAGTGGTTCCCCCTTTCTCAGCAACATGCCCCATGCAGCCCTGTCTGCATGTGGGGAGCTTAAGTCATCTCCAGCATCACAAGCTGTGGTGCACATCAGGGCAATGCAGTACCTCTGGCTGACTAGGAAATTTGCCTCATTATGACAAGGAGTTTAAATGAATGGTTTGGTTGTGGTACAGCATAAAGGATTGTAATGGGCATGCTGTGCTTTTGAAGGCAAACTTATATTAAAAGTTGACATCCTGTTCCAGGTGATATTTAATACCTATTGACCCACTTTGCTCAATACCTGCAGTCAGTGACTGCCAGCTTTGTAACACCGTATTGCAGTTTTGATATGCAAATATCAGCAAGAAATTATGCTGTGCACGGCGTGCATTTCCTTGTGTGGGGCTTTGGTCTGAGAGGCAGCCAAAACCCCAAAGACTGTAACCAGTTAGCTTCCCAGTTGTCACTCAGAAATACAAGAGATACTGCTTTTTATACTGTACAGCTGGTGCCCTGACCCCAGAGCAGCTGTACTACTGGTGTAGCTGTCATGCCTAACAGCTCACAGTGCAGAAGTGGTGCCTTATGAGGACATATAGTACTGGATGTCTCCTGGATGATGACATTACCCCATGGTGAGCCTCTTGACTCAATTTCCTTATTGACCTGGGTCTCAGGACTTCTGCCCTGGATTCTGTTTCAGTCTCAACTCTGCCTGGCAGTTTTGCTCTGAATGCCTCATTTTGAGGGGTTTAATCATGATGAATCACCCCATTATGGAGTGTGGCACTTCTGAGTGAACATGTGGCAAGACAGAAGACCAGTGTTTCCTCTCCTGCTCTGGAAAGAATAGGTATGAATGGATAACACATACAAAGGAGAAAGCTTGATATACAATGTATTTTTAAAACATTTGGCTTTTTTTGTCACCTCACCTGGTTTAATAAATGTCTGAGCATGTTTTTAAAATATATTTTCTCTTCTCCAGTTCTTCTTAAGAGCAATGTGAGTGGGAGTGCTGAATGGATTTGATCTCACTTTAGGGGGAGAGTGTTACATCTTTAAAGAGGGCTGTTTCTCTCCAGAAAGGTTAATCAGTCATTGAAGTTAAAGGAGTGCTAGTGAAATCCAAACTGTAGAGACTGGCTGTAATTTTCATGAGTAGTATTTATAGATTTGGCGAAAGAAATTGCAGGCACATTGCAATTTGGATGCTAATATTTGTTCAGTGACATGTCTAGAAAGCTGGGTGTAATGCACAGTAGTTCCATGTAATCTGTAATTGTAGCTTTAAATGCAGGTGTGAGCAGCCATTGAAGCAAAGCTTGAAAATAAGTTGTGGCGATTTTTGTAGCAAACCTTTTGAAAAAAACCCCATGCCAACAACATCAGTGCTTCTTGAAATGAGGCTACATTTTTCATTTCCTCATAGCTCAGTTCTTAAACTGTGTATTACTGTACATGATTGAAGGGACACCTAGCTTACCTATTGAGACTAAAATCCTTCAAAAATGTATGATATAGCCTTACCTAGCTTGGAAATGCTAGAAATTGCTCTAGTAACCTTCCAACCTAGGTTTGTTACTTTGGGGTTCTTATTTCTACCCATGACTCATGAGTGCCTGCTGGGAGGTGGGAGTAGGGGAGTACATTATTCTCCAAAGTTCATTTGTTCAAAAATAACTTACTGAGAAGAATCACTTGGCTTGGCTCTGTCCTCTGCTTCCTGGTATAATTTGAGCGGCTGCAAGGGCCAGACATTCTGGTAAGAATGTCTGGTATTTCTGTTAGAAAGTCCATTTCAGGGGAATGAAATACCATTTTGTGTAGCCCTGACACAGTTCTGTACTGTACTACATTCAGACTGATTTGTAGCATATAGCACTATCCCTTCCCTCTTCTCTCCCATGCTGAGGGTGTGCTGACAGCAGCTGGACCAGGGGAGAAGAAATGGCCACTTATTTACTATCAAAGCTAATGGCTAGCCAGAACAAAGCTTGTGTTATGATTTCTCTGGCCCAATGTTTGCAAGAACCTCTCGCAAAGGGCTTTGTTTTCTCCAAGGGCTGGCTGTCACAAAAAGAAGAATAAGATGGCTTGCTCAGTCTCTGTGACTCAGCTGTCGAAGTTGTAACTTTTGTATACGCAAGAAGTATTACATGTGTAATGAAGGTCATAAACACGTATCAGAGAGGTTGTATTTCTCCCAGAGGTGAAGTAAAGCAGAACATACAGCATGAAATGTGGCTTCTGTGTCTGTGCACAGTTGACATATTTCTTCTGAGACCACACTGTATAGCAGAGGAAATACCAGCTGTCCTGGTTGTATCCAGGCCCTGGAGCCAGGTCCAACTGTGCAGGTGCTGTAAAACACCAGTTTAAGGACCAGTGAAATGGACATGGAGGCATTTACAAGGAGCACTAAGAAGAAGAATGCTCATTTCTACACCCTGAAATATCATGCTGTGGCTATTAATTTTCATCAATGGCATGTGTGACCCTGTTCCCACTGCAGAATGAATGCTTTTATCGTAGAAAGAGTGCAGAGAAATCAAGACACTAGTAGTATACTTACTGAGCAAAAGCAGTGGCAGCCATACACTAGCCTGAGAAAGGGATGGAGAAATGCCAGGAAACATCAAAGCCATGTGCTTTTGACCACTGCTGCAGAATCCCACTGTGACTCCTTGCACTACAAATGCAGAAATCTGTGCAGGATAATGCAGACCACCCGTCAATCCCAAGTAGTCAATAAAAGCTTAGTAGAAAGGTATGTCTCAAGCCTGAGACACAGATGTCTCAACTAACACTCCTAAGAGATACCTTTCTCCTGGCTTTGAAAGGTAGGTCCAAATGCTTTCTGTCTGAAGAACAAAGCA
Source organism: Rhinopomastus cyanomelas (assembly GCA_013400115.1). Lineage (NCBI taxonomy): Eukaryota > Metazoa > Chordata > Aves > Bucerotiformes > Rhinopomastidae > Rhinopomastus > Rhinopomastus cyanomelas. The sequence goes on along the minus strand of VXBP01003030.1, from coordinate 91,130 downwards.
GAGCCATGACCCTGTCTGGAAGAGATAGATGAGTGTGACACTGTCATATTCTGATTAGCAACAAGTTGAACGGCTCATACGTAATGACCAGGAAGAAGAGCAGCCTGGGTGGGAGGTCCTGCACCTAGCAAAGAGATAGGCATTCTGGTGAGAACAGAGCAATTAGGCCCGGAGACACCTGTTTTACAAGTGGTGTTTATATCTTTTATACGTTTATGCAGTAGAAATATGATGAGGTGCTATTTCTCAGACACACAATGAACTCACTCACCTCTGTTTTGTCTAGGTCCCTGAGAACAAAATCCCCCATATCATCAGGGGTGTAAAAAATGCCCAAAGCTCTGTGAAGATGAGAAAGCAAAGGGGACCCAAACCACTTCAGGCTTCATTGCTGGATCTTGAAGTGGTGATCTGGGACTTTGTTCTCCTTTTCCATTTTTCCCCTCTTTCCCTCTTCTCTAGTCTTTGAGTTCAGCATCCATTAACTTCAGTAGATTCCTTTGCAGACCTCAAGTGTTAGACTCCTTAATTCCACCCAAGTGAATCCACAAACTTGTTACTCCTTTTCCCTTCTATGATCGATCGGGATATGACAGATACCATTGCATATGGATAGGGAGCACAGCCAGGAAGCAGTGGGCTTTCATGCTTTTCGTACCGCACATTCCCAGGAAACAAGGCAGGTTAAGAAGAAATTACTTCTTCCTTTGTTTGCCTACTTGGCAAAGGAGAACAACCAGCCCATGGAATAGGGAAAGTATGCTTTGGACTTGTGCCTTCCTTTGGTTTAGGGAGAGCCTGATTTCAGTGTGCACATCTAAGTACCTGTTCAATGTGAGCACGCAGATACACTCTCCACTGTCAGTGTGATTTCTGGTCTATTACTGTAACACTCCAATATTGATGTGACAATTATATTTTATCCCTGGTAATTAAAACTTAAGCTGTGCATTGCCCCTAAATTTATGTTCTTTTCTAATCCTTTGTTTTTTTTCCTGTTTAGGAAGTCCTCCATTAGCTGGTGTCCACACCTTTACAAGAAAATAATTTTGTATATTAATTGTATATTAATTCCTGATGACGTTCATCATCAAAACTAGCACACATATATGTGGATTTATAGCTACCCACAGTGTGTTCTGTGCAGTAGTGCATAGATTTTAACAATTTGGATAACAAAATAAGGTACTTTTGTTCCTGGGAATGATGTCATGCACTTCCTATGGAGGAACTAAGTTGTGTGATCGAACATTTGTTATAGATGTGGTTAATGATGAGGCATATATGTGTTGTATATATAGGATAGAAATGCTGTATATTTCTACACTAGGGAAGGTCCACCCAGAAGGGCGAGCGGCCTTTTTTGCTGTGCAGCAGCAGAAGTGGCTGTGAAGAAAACACAGGAATATGTACGCTGCATTTACATTGAGGAGACATAAAAATAGATTAATTTTGTAGAAAGTGGACTGTAAGAGGATGTGAAGAAAAACCAAGGATCAGCCTAGCTATTGCATGTGATAGTACCACAGGGAGGAAGGGAGCTCTCATATTGATCCAAAGCTGAGAACCAGCAGAACAAGGCAAAAAGTGGGACTCCCAATATGAACAGTGGCATAAAACTTAGCAAAAGGCAGTTTGTCTGTTTGAGCCTTTCTGTCTGAGTGTAGTGAACAAGCCTTACTAGACAATCTGGATCTTACAGGTCCAGATCCTAATGGTTCGGAATTGGTATTTTTTGTGAGTGAGTGCTCTCCAGCAGCTCAATTAGCTCTCTTACAAGGGTGCAGAGGGTCCGGTATCATAGCAATACACTTTCTGGTGATAATATATTTTAAAATCGTGAAGATGATGAAGGGAGTAGAAAGGCTGAGGGAGCTGGGTCTCTTTAGCTTGGAGGTGACTGAGGAATGACCTCATTAATGTCTATAAATATGTGAGGGGTCGATGTCAGGAGGGTGGAGCTAGGCTATTCTCAGTGTCATCTAGTGATAGGACAAGGGGCAATAGGTGTAAACTGAAACACAGTAGGTTCCATATAAATATGAGAAGGAACTTCACAGTGAAGGGTGACAGAGCACTGGAATGGGCTGGCCAGGGAGGTTATGGAGTCTCCTTCTCTGGAGACGTTTAAAACCTGCCTGGATATGTTCCTGTGCAACTTGGTGTAGGTGATCCTGCTGTGGCAGGGGGATTGGACTAGATGATCTTTCGAGGTCCCTTCTGACCCCTAATGAGTCTATGATTCGGTGATTTCAAGGACTTAGAATTTGCTCTTATCAGTACATTTTACTTTCCTAATTTCATGAAGAAGAACTTGGATTAATAAATATGTGTGGCAGCTAGTGTTTCAGTCTGCTCTGGGTGTTTTTCAAGGCTCTGAGTGCAGTTATTTTGCAATAAACCAGCTGTGGTTTTGTTGTAAAGCAGAATCCCATTAAAGAAGACTAATTGATTCACCTTTTAATCAGGTTGCATGGAAGATTATTGTTTATCAGTTCACTACCAGGAACAGTTTTGGCACCTTAATAAATCTACTGAGTAGCTTAAATATGAGGTGGAGAGATGTTTTTAATTTATCTTCTTATGACATCAGAATTGCTTATACATACTCGCTATGGAAAAATAGTGTAATGCTGGCCTTATTTTAGCCATCTCTCTTGTGATTGTTCTGCTCATTTTCAATGATAGTCTGATGACAAGTTAACATATTATACTAGCTCCATTCTAGTGATCAAAATAATTTCAACCTTGCTCAGCATTTTCCATTAGTGAAGTGGCTTCAGAATGTAATTCACTTATAGTCTGCAGTACTATTCCTGCCTCTTTAAAAGTATAAATGAATTTGTAGTGGTAACCTCAGAAGAATCAGACATGATCATGAGCGTCCACTGCCGCTCATAATATTCTTTAGTCTCCATCAACATGCTATTTATTGTCTCTCTCCACAGACATGGTTATTAGACATTTTATATATAAGGCCTCCTACATTTTACTACTCACAGGGGCTTTAGCTGTGAGCTAGGAGGTTTGAATAGCAAGTAGGAATAGAAGAAGCTAATGACATTAACATTATAGTGGCATGATAAAAATTATATGAAATGTCTACAGATGTAGAACTCTATACAATAACTTAATGTGAGCTGAATAGAAACAGGCATTATCTTTTAAAGCTATTGTTTTTGTAAGCCAAGATATCTCTTGTCAACATCTAAACATCTACTTCTAAGACAATTAAGTGAACTGCAAGATTTCAGTTTCCCAGACGTGTTCAAATGAAGAACATTAGGTACCTTACTTGTCCTCAATTTCAGGATGTTCACTATTTCTGAAAAGTGGGACATTCAAGCTTGAATATTTAAATATTGATGTAAGAATTGAGCAGGTTGGAATATCTCAGGTTTTGGAAGTATTTTTGTCAAATGTGTGAAAAACTGGGACGTTTTCAGGCATGCACTGCATTCAGAAATCACACGTGTTCATCAGCCTACGTATCTCCAGTCCAGAAAGGAACAGAAGATGTAAATGACAGAAAGAAACCAAGAGCAATCTCGTTGTGAAATATCCCAAAGGAGGGGCTCAGAGTGTCACCTAGAAAGTATAGTGTGCACTCTAGAGCACATACAGTACAGAAGAAGGTTGACCATTTATTCTGCATCCCACAAGCACTGTTTCAGAGAACCTGCCCTCTTCTCTTTCCTGGAAGACTTGCTCTGCTGCAGAATGAGATTTGGACATGCACACATTTCTCAAAGGAAGAATAAATATTTTCATGTCAAACTATAGGTAGCAGGTTGTTGCTATGAGAAGGTTTGAAAGCCTTCTCTTAAGCAAGTAAAACAAACCAAAGGAAGTGGGCTTAGTTTTAGGAAACTGGTAGTCTTTTGCAAAGTGAGAGATTATTTTTGGAGTATAATTCCAAATCAAAACATAATTTAGTCACTCTGGATCACCCTGAGGAAAATGTGTCTTCCTCCAGTAATTCAAAGTTGGATTAACACCACACAGCAACAATAGGTGCCTATAATATCATACAATAAACACTCCCCAACAAATCTCTTGTTATTTCCTAGTGCAAAACAGGTAGTATTTTAAGCTTTCCAGAAACATCAGCTACTGTACAGAAAACTGAAAATTATATGACACCAGTTTTGAGACAGAACTTTGTTGTACTAAAGACCTTTCTTTATAAAAGCATAGTACCATATGGCCCAGCATATCAGATCTAAGCTATATAAACTTATATAAGCTTCTGCTGTCAATGAACACCACACAGACTTAGTCTAACTAAGGAACAGGATTTTGTTCTGAAAGAATTTGCCTAGATACCTACCTGACTGACAACAATTTCTCAGAAAGACCAGAGTCACAGTTAATGAGGACTCCCTTTTGTCTTGTCTGAACTTAGTTCATCTTTTATCAAAAAGTCTATCCACTGTGTTCCGAAAACTCCACATGAACAAATCTAAAATCCTGGGGATACTTTTTAATGAATTTGTCAGAAAATCTAATTTGTTCCTCAAACCTAATGAATAAGTAAGGAGGAAATTATTAGTCTGTGTATTAATTTTGGATGTGAATACCCATCTCCTAATCAGAAATTGGTGCTACACTGAATTGATAATGATCATCACTCTATTTTACTAGGTATAGTAGGATTTCTTGTCCTGACTAAAATGAAGATCCATTTTCTGGCTCAACATAGTATTTTTCATGCTGATTCTGCCTTCTTGGAATTTTTGTAAGTAAGTATAAAGCTGTGGTGGGTTCAAGACCACAACTAAAAGCAAAGGAGCAGTGAGGTCTCGATGGCATCTCAGATAAATTTGCCAGACAATGGATAGCTTAGGGAAAATGGAAAAGTATTTATTAACTTTATAACTGGTATGAAAAGAAGAAAAGATTAAGCAAGTTAGTGCACACAAACTAGAAACTGAGTTACAAATGCCATCACATATTCTAAAGAAAATACAATGGGAGATTATTATCATATTGGTCCTTGTTTTTTTTTTACATTAGAGACCTGGGGAAAGAACATGTCAGTCAAGTACAGACAGGTGCCACCACCCTTATGTGTTGTCACTCTTGCCTGCAGATGCCAGACTCTCAGCCATCCAGACCAGCAAATTCTTCAATTCTTCAGTGCAGCTTCTCCAGCACAATGCTGATTGGGCAGGCCTTATTCCTCAGCACCTGAACTGCATCCCTTGATGCAAGAGACATGCTTCCAAACAGGACCCTGTCTCTTGTCTTCCATGCCCAGGGTTTAAGAATTCTTGAGTCCTTCTGCTTTTTCAGCTAAGCATAAAAAAATTCTCAGATGCCTCTCTCAAGGCTCCTTCTCTCCCCGCTACTCAAGCATCCCCAGTTTTTCTCAGTGGCAGAAATGACAAACAATCTCTCTTCCTGCTGATTAGTGTTTTCTAAGATGGTAGTGATTGCTCCATGGCCCCAGCAGGATTCAAGATGAAGACCGAGCGATGAAGACCATGGCCATGTCAGCAGGGGCCCCCCAACCATGGATCGTGGGAACAGAACAGAGCCCGGATCGCTGTCATGAGACGGGAGAGTGGTGGTGAGAATTAGCTCTTCTCTTTTCGTGCAAGGAGCTGTGCACTATGTGCGTACGTGGCTGTGTGTGCAGTGACGTGCGGGAGCGGGTTGTTTTACCACGAGGCTTCTTGCTGACAGGGGTGTCAAAATGGTAACAATGCGGCAGCAGAGGAAGACCAGGCTTCGGTCAAAACTGCACGTGGAGGTGGGAACCCAAACAGAGGTCCCCCAACAAGATGAGGTTGTGCAGGTAATAGACTGTCAAGAACGCAGAGTTTTCTCTCATCTTCCTGGCTGCATATGGTGCGAGCAAGTAGACTATTTGCTTCACAGGGCAGCACAGTTGCAAGATAAGGTTGAAAGGCTGCAAGCTGAACTGGAAAGGCTCAGGAGAAGTAGAGAGGCTGAAATAGATCTGAATGAGGAAGTTGATGAGGTGTTCTACAAGCAAATGGCAGCAGCCTCACAGCTGCAGGCCCTGGTTCTCATGGGGGATTTTAACCACCTAGATAATTGCTGGAAGACATACGCAGAGAGCCACCCACAGTCCAGAAGGTTCCTCCAGTGCATTGGTGACAATTTCCTGATGCAAATGGTGGAGAAGCCCACTAGGAGAGGAGCACTGCTGGATCTTGTCCTCACCAAAAAGGCAGGTCTTGTTGAAGCAGTGAAGGTTGAGGGTTGCTTTGGTTGCAGCGACCATGAGATGGTGGAGTTCAGAGTCTCGTGTGGTAGGAACAGAATAGCTACCAGAATCACAACCCTGGACTTCAGAAGGTCCAACTTTGGCCTGTTCAAGCAATTGCTAGGGGAAATTCCCTTGGAAAGGGTACTGGCAGGTAAAGGAGCTCAGGATAGCTGGTTAACATTCAAAGATCACTTTCTTGCAGCACAAGAAAAGAGCACATAAGTCAAGGAAGGGAGCCATATGTCCTGTGTGCTTAAACAGGGAGCGGCTAGGCAAACTGAAGAAGAAGAAGAAGAAAGCCTATTGGTCATGGAAGGAGTGGGTGGCCACTTGGGATGATGATAAGGCTCTGGTGAGAGAATGTAGGAAAGCAACTAGGAAAGCCAAGGCCTCCTTGGAATTAAACCTTGCAGGAGAGGTCAAGGGCAACAAAAAGGGCTCTTCAAATACATTGCAGGTAGAGCTAAAACTAGAGGTAATGTAGGGCCCATGCTGAATGAGGTGGGTGCAGAATACCTTCTTTGCCTCTATCTATACTTCTGGGGGCTGGCTTGATATCAAGACCCAGGCTGCTCAGACTCCAGAGGAAGTAGAGGCAAGAGAGGAGCCTGCCTTGTTTGGTGAGGACTTGGTTAGGGATAAGTTGAGCAAACTGATGTACACAAATCCATGGATCCTTTTGGGATGCAGCCGCACATACTAAGGGAGACAGCAGAAGTCATTACTAAGCCGCTCTCCATCATCTTTGCTACGTCCTGGGGAATGGGAGAGGTGCCTAGGGACTGGAGGATAGCGAATGTTACCCAGGCAACATTCCTTCAAAGAAGGAAGACCCAGGTAACTACAGAACAGTCAGCCTCACCTTCATCCCAGGAAAGGTGATGGAACAATTCATCCTTGGTGCATTCTCCAGGCACATCAAGGACAACAGGGATGTGTTAGGGACGGTCAGCATGGCTTCCCCAAGGGGAAGTCATGCTTGACCAACCTGGTAGCCTTTTGTGAGGAAATAAACAGGTGGATAGATGATGGCAGAGCAGTGGATGTTGTCTATCTCGACTTGAGTAAGGCATTTGACACAGTCTCTCATGGCATCCTCTCAGGCAAACTGAGGCAGTGTGGTTTAGATTTTCAGGTAGCAAGGTGGATCATGAACTGGCTACAAGGTAGAAGTCAGAGAGTAGTGGTCAGTGGGACAAGTCTAGTTGGAGGCCTGTATCTAGTGGAGTACCCCAGGGGTCAGTGGTGGGACCAGTCCTATTCAGTCTATTCATTGATGACTTAGATGAGGGATTAGAGAGCACTGTCTGGAACAGACAGTCTGGAACATAGGAGGTTTCACAACAATGTGAGAAGGAACTTCTTCACAGTGAGGGTGACAGAGCACTGGAACAGGCTTCCCAGGGAGGTTGTGGAGTCTGCTTCACTGGAGATGTTTAAGACCCACCTGGATGTGTTCCTCTGTGACTTGGTCTAGGTGATCCTGCTCTGTCAGGGGATTGGACTAGATGATCTTTCAAGGTCCCTTCCAATCCGTAATGATTCTGTAATTCTGTGAAGTCTTCATGACCCTCACATCTCCTTTGTCCTCCTGCCTCAGCTACATGGGAAAGGGAAGTATCCTTCAATTCACTACTTGTCCCTGAAAGGTTGCTCCATGGGGCTGGGGGCAGAAATCAGCACTAGCTTATGCTTCTCCAATCCACAGTGTCAGCTGGCATTGGGGTCAGGTTGGAGCCAGCATTGTCGCTGCCGGGGTCAGAACCCCAGCGCCACACGGAGGGCGCCAGGGTTGCCAAAGCATCACACAGCGATCTTTCACTCCTGATGTGAGCTCCATAAAGTAATCTGTTGGACAGAAAGATGATTTTACTCATTGTTATCCCTGTTCCAGGACCTGACAGCAAACATATTTGATGCCCATGGTGAGTTTTTCCTGCTCCATTCTTGTACTCCACTTTAGAATGGCACCAGCACACCTGGACATGCAAAGAGGGTGGAGCTCCAGATGGGTCACCCAGCTCATAAATCACATCAGGCGTCTTTAGCCACTTGTGCCTGCAGCTACTGGGGGCATGGGCACACATCAATGAAGATGACTTTGACCCTTGCAAGCCCTTATGAACATTGAAAAACCTAGAGAAGTAGGGATCAAGAAAGAGACCTGTCACTCATAGAAAATGAGGGTAAATATGGTCAACTCTGAAGATTGTGCCACTGCTTCCTGGACAAGCTGAGGACAGAGAAAGAGCTGAATAGAGTCCATGGAAGAAAGAAAGAGCAGAATCAGGAAGGCTTTGCTGGGAGGCACGAGACAGTTTTTTTGTGAAGGAAATAGTACAGTGAGTCTTGTTCTGCTAACATCTGCACATTTTCTGATTTATTTTTCAGCTTGTTTTACATCAATATGTTTCAGGACTCTCCACTGCCTGAGACTTTGACTGCATCTTGTTTTGCTCTCTGTTCTTGGTATCATCTACCCAGCAGCACTCTATGTCAAGTGTCTACCCCCACTGCAGAAATCCCCCATCCAGCAGAAGTCCTCCCGAAGGAGAGCTGGATGGGAAAGAAGATGGTGCCTGAAGAGAGAGACATGAAGGCACTGGTGCCTGCCAACTATGCCTTCGTCCACCTGCATGGGTCAACCTTTCTTGGGTGTACATAAAGAAGCACACTCTGTGAAGCTAACCACTGTGCAGCACAATTTTCTTGATTGTGTTACCACATTGAGAGGTTGCAGCTATTTCGACAGGCAGATTCAGCCTGCAGAGATTGTGATGGCTCTGTGGAAACTGAGCAGCTTCTGCTCTCTGCAGTGTTTATGGTACAAGACACTGTTTTTCATGGCCAGCAATTTGATACCTACATCCTCTCACTTCTGGGCACACACACAGTCAACCAAGTTTCCTTGCAAGATCAGAGCCCATCCACTAGAGTGTTTCTGCTGTTTTGAAGTGCACAGGTTTTTTTCTTTTAAGTGTTCTTATGAACTGAATATAGACTAGCTAACCAGCATGTGCACCTAAGCTTTCAACTAGGTGTTTTGGGTCTTGCAGGTCATATTACTGTTTAAGACCTTTCATGCCTTTACTTCCTCTGGGTACACAGTGTCCTTACGGTGTCTAAGGAGGATTTGATAGAGGTGAGAATTCATAAGTGCATCTACATTATGTACTTTGGCCACAAACCTTACCCCAGTAAACTCCTTATCCTGCTGTTACATCCAAACCACTCATACACATGCACAAGGAACAGCCAAGCCAACACTTGCCAGGTTCACTTGCATATGTGGGACTCTCTCACCACTTCTTTGCTGCTAGTTCCAAACTTCATGTTTTGAGTTTTTGGATGTCTTTTGTAATTCTGTCTGGTGCCTAGACTGCACATTGAGGATGAGATAAATTCACCCAGAAGGACAAGGTAATCTTTAATCTCTGTGGGCTACAGACATGTTGAGCACTGATCAAATAAGACAAAATAGCAAAGATCTATAGAAGTTCTGCACATGGAGTCCTGAACTATGCTGATAACTCACACATTTCTAGGAGAGTGACTTCTGCTGGTCTACAGGTTCCAGGAAAGCAGAAGGACCTGCTTGGGCAACCACTCCCAACAGAAGGGGAAGCCATGACCCTGAAGAACACCTGCATGCGCACATTTCCTAGAGGGACCTGCTTTTAAAGAATCTTCATTTCAAGCTACAAGATATATGCCGTGTCCTCTTCCTGGTGCATGAGAAAAATGTGGCTGCACCTTTCTGATGCTGTCCTTCTTCCTGCTTTTGGCCTGGCAAGTGTATTGCAGCTGGTGACACTGCCAAGGCAGGCTGGGTGTGCCTGGCTGTCACTGTATTCTTTTCACTTTCAAGCCCAGCTGGCTCCTTTTGCTCTTCGTTTCTCTCTGTAGTTCTCACCCTAACACTTGACCTAACATGAGAAAGCTGCTCAGAAATCATGAGAAGTGTAGTACAGAAGTTCTGGAAATAATACTTTGAGATGTTTTTTCTGAATGTTAGAGGATTGTAAAGTAGTGAGAGGTATAGGTAGATGGCTGGTTACCTTTGGAGCACCATGTCTGTGAATCAGAGACATCTGAACTTGGATATTAGTATCATGCATGTGCCAGCTACCAACTGATTCCCTACCTTCCTACAGTACCACATTTTGTCACAGTGGGACATTACATTAATCACTGCTTTCACCTGGAATCTCATTGAAGAGGGTTTTGTTGACTAAGTTCAGAAAGTAAAACCCAAGTAGCTTTCTAATTGCAAAATTCCTAAATGACACTCATGTTAGCTGAGCCAGTGTGCCCTTTCTATCATCTCCGTCCTCTTTTTTTTTTTTTAGCATGGCTTTTGGGTTTTTTATGGCACTTAATTTGCCTTCATCAGGAGAGGAGCTAATTGTCAATGATCGTTGCTTCTCCGGATGAATATACATGGAGAAGCACTGAAGAACCTGTGGGCATGGCAGAAAATATGCTAGGTGACTCTGGCTTCAAGATTTGGCTTGTTTCCATTCCCTCATTTGTCTGAAATATTTACTGAGCATAGCTATTATCTGTCTTGGAAGTTGGAGCTAGTTAATTCTCATCTCTTAACTTTCTTACAGTTTTCTACTGCTACCTCTGTCCCAGGTATTACAACAGCAGGAAAACAAAGTAGCCTTCATAGATTACATCTGCCTTCAGAATTTTTTGGTTGTTTTGTAATGGCTGACTATCACAGTACAAGTGGCATGAATTTCAGACATTACAAAAAACCACCAGTTTCCCTTCTAGTGTAATTTTAAAGAAATCACAGCTTTTGGGTAGCAAATACACATCTCTTTTCAAGACAGCAATTCCTGATGCAAGAAAGGGTTAATGGTGCTAAATGAGACCTGAAACCTTTCAGATGCAGAAATACCTTGGAAAATACAGGTTCATTTGAGGTCACAGTCTCTGCTAGGACTGCTGTGGCTGACTTTGCCAGGAAGCCAATTATAAAGGGTTTTTGTCTAGTTGCAGCAGCCTTGGGATTGCTCTAACCTAATCTCAGGTGGCTCTGCTTCTCTAGGGAGAGCATTCTTGCTCTGGACAGTGCCAAAACATGAGTGCTGCCAATATTGTCATTTGGCAATATCCATGTCATTTAGGTTTCCGTGGCTGTGTGGAGGGAGTGTAAAGAGACAAAGAAAGGGGGTCTTGCTGGAACAAAGCAGTTTCTGGCTCTGTGCTTGCCACTGAGAGTCAGACTGGTGAACTTTGACATGCGTTTCCTATACAGCCCATGGGAACTACACGTACATTGTCTTCATGCAAGTTTTGCTTTAATTTCTGAGACTTCTGTGATTTAAGACATCTACTACACTGATTTTATGGGCTTAGCTGCAAACCCTACTCAATCCCAGACCTCCCCATAGCTGAGCAGCTTGAAGAATTTATGGGCTTTCTTTTCTGACTAAGGTCACACTTTGAGCATGTTAAGCTTTCTAATTTTCTAATTTTCTATTCTAAAATTCTAGTATTTTTAATGAGACCCTATCTGTCCATCTGACTTAAATTCCCAACAGCTTGGTCCCATATCATATACAGCAACATCCCTGAAGATGTATCAGAGAGTCATAGAATAATAGGATGCTTTGGGTTTTAAGGTACCTTCAGAGGTCATCTAAGTAGCAACGCTTATGCATTGACAGGGACATCACCAACTAGATCAGGTTGCACAAAGCCCTATCCAGTGGTTCTCAGATGGTCTTGTTTGTGGTTTTGGCTCTAATTAATTGGCTCATTGGTAGACAATTAATAGCATTAATATCCATAGCTGCTTGCCTTGAAGTAAAGGTTGTGCAGCACACCTTAGTATAGTATAGAGGTACAGAAAAGCAATATACTGCTACAAAAGAAAGTCTACTGTAAAGAAAGTAGAGAAGTGTGTAAAAAGTCAAAAAGCTATGGACTATGCAGGGAAGCACTTAGATGTTTAGATCAAAACAAATTCTGAAACATCAGCAAAAGAAGCTGTAGTAATCTTCAGTAAGGTGCTATTAACATTCAGAAATGATGGCTGATACTTCAGAAATCAAATGCTTAAGTGCTTCACATTGAGATGTGCATTTACATGTCATAATTGAGGGTTTAACTGGTTATCTCAGGCACAGAACATGACTGAACCAGTACAGACATAAGACTGGGGCCTTCTCTGCTCGCCTGATTGTTTTGCTGGCTTTGCTCCCTGCCTGTTGTGAAACTGTAGGTTTATATTTGGTTGAATTGCTGGTTTTAGACCTTTCCACCCTTCTTCATGCATAAAAGTACTTTGTACAGCTTTCTGGAATACCTAGGCATAAGGAAGAATGAAGGAACGGTAAAAGTAATTTTAGGGTAGACCAAAAGCAACACAGCACAAGAAATTGTAGAAAAATCAGAGAAGTGAATAGACAGATTTGGTACTAAGGACATTGTGAAGAAAAGATTATTTGAATGCTGTAGAATGGAACTGTGGTATAGCTTTTACATTTCTGAATTTAAATATTATCCTTGAATATTTGCTCAAGTTTGTTTAGTTACAACCTAATGATCATTCTCCATAAATCATTAATGATTTTTGTTGCCATATATGAATACATGTTTTATACAAATACAGTGAAAATGATGCAGATCGCTTTGCTTATCAACTTGTCAATACATGTATTGTTTTGTTTCCTTGATGTAAAGAGATCTTGTAGGCATAGAAAATTATTCAAAAATTATATGAAATGCTGAATTACCGCAGCACTTGAATTTATTCTCTTAGTTGAGATGCTGTCTCCTGTGTAATTGCCAGTCTGCCTGGGAGCAAATTTGCACTCATGCAGACACACAACGTCAGGTTCATGGATTTCTTAAACTCTGTGTAATTCTTGTCCTGAATCCTTGATACAATGTCCCTCTTGTTACAATGTGCAAACCCTTTGTTAATGACTAAGTTTCATCTTTCTTTCCTTTATTAGTTTTGCTCTGATATTCAGCTTTTCCACCAGCTTCCTAGGATGAACTAGTCCTAAAAGTTCAGGATAGTATCTGTTTACTCTTAGAGATTTGTCTTTCCTTGACTAAAATATACACAACAGAAACTTCTAGAAATCCTGAACATTTTCTAGTGAGGAAAATGAAGATGTTTCACAGAAAACATGTTCAGTTTTATTCTAGTTTTCAGTCTGAAAAACCGAATGATGTTTCTCTCTTTTGATTGCTCCTGGGGGAGGATTACATTAAGTGGGCATAAAATAATATATTTTCATTTCATCTTCCTTATTTGATAAATATCAAATATACACATATATCTCTATATAGTATGTATATGCCTATACGCCAATACATAAAATCAAGCCATGTCACACTTCCCTTGGCTAAAAAAAAGGGAGTAGCATTTCTGTTGCACTCAACAGAGTTCATAGGAAATCTGCCACATTCACTGAACTTGACATTCCTCCTCCCCCAGACCCTCTGCCTCGGAACATCTTGATTTTAAGTGAAATTAATTTAGGTCTCTTTCTGCCAGTGGTGTCAGTGTACATCTCCGCTGTCAATCCCACCCCACTGACTGCAACGGGAGCTCATTTAGGCTGGCTGTTTTCTTAGGACCTATCTCACCCTTGAGGAAACCTTAGAACAACATTACTTAACAGGCTGCCAGCTGTATAGTGGTTAACAGTGTTAGCCTGTTAAGGTACTCACGTTGAAGGGAAAGGAGTTCTCTGTACACAGCTCTTTCGGGCAATGCAGGAGGATATCTCTCTTTGTCATTGCAGCTTCCTGCGGCAGATTGCAGTTTTTCAACGAAAGCCGCATATCTGCGTGTTATCTGCTTGCTCTGCTGTATGCCATGCTATTTTTCCACAACACCATATTCCTCTGGGCAATTCAAGCTGCTTTTAACAAAATATTCAGTCCTATCATGGCCCTTCTGTTTAGGAAGAGAGGGAAATTGGTGTTTCAGCTGTCTGCTCAAGACAAAAAGCTATCTTCTGGGTTTGTAGTATGCAGGTTTAAGGCCTGTCCGTTCTAGAACGTCTCATGAAAATCTGTATATTTTCACTAAGGTCAGAGCCTTTCCCCTGAGTCTGTGCCATGCTTGTTCTGAAGTACCCAGAAGACTGCTTGATCTAAAGATTCCACTGAAGCTCTGAGACAGCACTATGCTATCCTTTCACTTCTATAAAGATGTTGATGACACAGAAGGGTCACAGAGCTGAAAAAGCTAAACCCTTCACAGCAAGGACTTGGAGGTTGATGGAAAAAGCCCACAGTCCAGCAGCCCTGATATCTGGAGGAATCTAACTGTAGCTTTCAACTGCTTTAAACTTTTCCTCCAACTATGCCAAGAAGATAAGACTTTGCAGCTGGACACTGAATTAAGTGGACATCAGTTTAATATGAAATTTACTCAAGTTCCTTAATATTTTTTCCTACAAAACTGGTAGAAAAATACATTCATAGTCCCCAAGGAATGCAAGAGTTTCTGTATGTAGTGTCTGCTCTTCATCCCATATTTGATTTCAATGGGATCTTGTGGTTTAAACTAGTGCTTAATGAAAATCCATGTTATCAGTGCAAGGGCTTATGCACTTAATTAGTTTGTCCATGGTATGTGAGGGGTTTACAAACAGCCATTTAGATGTACATCTTGAGAGTGTTTTCTATGCAGAGTAGACTTTGCTCCTACAGTAACAGGGAATGGATTTAATTACACTTTGGGATCCCATGAGAGAAGAAGAGATTTTTTTTCTGAGGCTTCTTAAAATCAGTGGGATATATTTTGCTCCATTTCAAGGTAGATTTCTCATGTAAGGCAACTATCTGAGTTTCTTCCCTGAAAGAGAAACTTGCAAATCCAGTGGTTTATCCTCATATCTTTAAATGAAAAACAGCTTAAATTAATCTCACTCTAAATGTATATCTACCTGTCTAATGATCAGATAATGAATATGGATGTTTTTACACAGAGCTAGGTGAGATATCATAGGCTGGATAGGAAAGATTGTCTTCTGAGACATGTTTGATCTCAGCTATGATTATGGAGGTGTATTTCCTAGCCTTGCAACTGGTTGGGATACAATGGCTGTTTCTTACTGGCCCAAGAGTTCTGGTCCCCTCTGTCTTACCAGTTATGCAAAGCACTCCAAAACAGGGTGCAGGCTGGCCCAGGGCTGAGAGCATTGGAGCATTACATCGAGAGCTCTGTCAGACTCAAAATTGAAGGGTTCATTTGTAATTTCAAAACGTTTGGGACTTTCCTTCTGTGTAGTTTTGGGGTAGAAGATGCACCAACTTTTAGGACAATGTAATATCTCCTTGCTTACCTCGGTTTAAAATCCTATTTTAAAATGTCAACAGATAAGGTTTTCTGCTTCTTCTCTCTCTTCCTCTTCCCTTCCTCTCCACCTTGTATTTGTGGTCAGATAAAATACTGAATTTTAATTGTCTTTCATGGCATCTATAAGGTTTTGTGTCAAGTTTCCCATTTCCTTTTCTTTAGTTTTCCAAGGTAATAAAAGACCCAGAGGCCCAGAGTTTTCAGAAAATAGAGTCACCTCTGTACAGAAAAAAAGCTATGTTAGAGAAATCTCTGTTTCATTTCTCACAGAAGCAAGTACTGGAATTTTAGTCTGGGGCTTGCCGAAGAACAGCATGTTCCTAGATTGACTTTGGAGTTATCTTTCACCGAAGAATTGTTTGCATTTGTTAGCTTAATTTTTCTGGTACAGAGAATGAAAGACTTGAAAAACACTCTCCACTGGGAAAGCTGGCAAATTTGAAATGGGGCCAATAAAAGATAACAGCCATGGAGTCTGAAATACAATTTAATTGTATTAATTTTCAGATGATTATGCATATTTCTTTAAATAGTTCTACAAACTTCTCCCTCAATCCAAAATGAGTCTCTGCTCTTTCATGGAACTTGCCAGAAACAAAAAGCGAAAAAACAATTGTAATCCTTTGCTTCTTTTAGCTGATCAAATCCAGATTTGTTGTCTATGGAATCATGTAAATTACTTCTCAAATCTTTTACATAACATTGAAGTCTTCTGGTTCAGCAGGAGAATTTAGTTCATGAGTTATTTCAGAGCTATATGGCTAGTAATTTATATGATGTTAAAAGAAAGTCATACTTCACTGGAATGGGCAAAAATATTGTAAGCCTTCCACTTTTTGCCCTTTGAAAGCAAAGAATCAGAGCACAGCAGGTCCTAGTGGGGAAGAACCTACCAGCAGAGGCTTCAAGCTTGACCCAACACAACCAAGCAGCTGGGTGGCCTTTAGAGAAGTTTTTTTCATGTTTTTTTCTCCCACTACTGTGGTCCCACTTTACTTTTGAGACACTGGAAAAAGTTGCTGAACATTAGGGAGAGTCTAAAATCCCATGTGTTTCACAGACAGCTCCTGCTCTCCAAGCACATTCATCGGACTGTATTTTTTCCCAAAACCCAGCCATGGCTGTAGCTTTTTGTTTCCTGTTGCATGGTTTTCGTTTTAACGTCTGAACTAAGAGTGACCTGCTTGTAAGAAATCTGGCTAATCATTCTTGATTGTCTGATCAATGATCTATCTATAGCAGGTTGTGCAGGGTAACTTATCCTCTGGGACTTGTCCAAGGTCATGTACAAGTTGAGTCAATACATCTAGGCAGATTGGTGAAAGATTGCTGAACACGAGAGAAAATTACTTTTGATTGCCCTTCCTCTTTCTTGCTTTACTGTGCATTGCCTGCTTGATGAGGCTAGTTGCCCTTAAAATGAACTCTAGATTCATTTTACTTGAACATATTTGTAAGTCAGCAACCTGAGCAGAAATGTCACTATAGCATCTCTTACATAGATGGACTTAGAAAGTTGCTGCCGTCTCCAGGAACTTGTTCAATTCCACAGCACAGAGTAACACCCTTGTAATTGTAGGTATTATCTCCAGTGAGGTTTAGAAACTCCAGGCCTTCCTGAAGTGTGAATATGTCCAAGCACACACATTCTGACACTGCAAAGCACAGCACTGCAAATATTTGGAAAGGATTTGTTTCTCTGAAAGGCAGCTTTGAGACATATATGATACAGGACATTTGTAGAAGAAAACTGTTAGATCCATCATAGTCAATACTAGAGACCCATTCAACCTTTGCTCTCTGTCTCCAAGATTTGCAGGGGCAGCCTTTGTGAAAAGATGGGAGGGCTCAACATAGCCAGTGTCTCCAAAATGGACCCACCATTGGGCAAAGCTGAGCCCATCATCCAAGATGATGGTGCCTCTGTGAAAGCATATGCAAAAAGCAGTAAAAACTACATTGTTTGGCAGTCTGAAATAGGTTTGGCAAGAAGGGCCTTGCAGACTTTGAACAGCTTCTGGGGTTGAAAGAGGAGAAATCATAAGAAATGGGAGAGAAGACCAGTTCAAATTCATCAGTTACATAAGAGTATTTGGAAGGTATTTCACAGGCAAAACAATCACCTGTTTTGGTGGTTGATCTTGTCTGGCTGACAGCTGCCCATGCAGCTGCTCTTCCACTCTATCTCCTTCTGCTTGCCCTTGTGCTGCAGGATTGCTGCTCACACGTCTTAAACTCATGTCTCACACATGTGCTGTGCCATGCCTCTCCCCTTCTCAGAGCCTGTATATGGTTACACCCTTCTGAGGCTGTACATGTAGAGGTGTATTTTACTACATTAATCTAGGGATCATCCCAGATTTTTAACAGATCAAATCCTTTGTGCTTGTAACAAAATCATGTGAGTGAGACAGAAGAACTCCCTTTTGCAAACTGCTCTTGATTCTGTTATATGTTTTTTTCTTTTCACATTTGATTGCTGTCAATCTTTTTGGAAATAAGTTAAAGTAGGTATAATCTCAGCATCTCAGGAGACAACTTCATATATATGCTTGCTAATTAATTTTGTTAATTTTGTTTATTACTTGCTGAAGTGAGATATTAAGGCAGGAACCTGGGCTGTGCAAAAACTCTGCATGACAGTGAAAAGATAATGCTGGTTCCCACCACATATCTGGATGGACAGTTCTGTTTCCTGACTGACAGCCTGAAAATGAACATTGCTCACCATTTAGGTAAGGATCACCTTTTAGAGTGGCTATGACCTTAAATCAAACATGAAAGGGGAGGGAAACAGCAGGCTTCTCTGCAGGATTCATAGATCTGTCCTGAATAATATTAAACCCATTACAGGGTGGAGATGGAGTTTCTTATGGGAGTGATGAGAAAAGAACACAAGAGAGAGAAATTTGGGGAGCAGAGGAATAAATGAGAAAGACGGTGATGGTGAAGGGTGAAGTCTTGTGATAATCTGCCTAAACTAGCTTTCCTCACACCCCCCATGTTGAAATCTGGTGGAAAACCTGCTTACTTTCTAATACAGTCATTTGTGTTTCAGTGCTACCTCAACTGGCAGCAGCACAGCAGTAAGGTGAAAAGGTAGAAGAAACGCTAATCAAACCCAGCGCAGTGTGCAGTCCCAGTTCTGTGGGTCCCATTTGGGAAGCAGATTGTGGAGGCAGCCTGGACAGAAGCCAGCATGACTCTCCTGATTCATACTGGGTTAAGATACACCCTGGGAGCTTCTGCCACTCCCTTGCTTGCTAGAGGAGGTTTGTGGCAGTTGTACACAGCTTGCACTGACTTTGAATCCAGAGCTTATGCTCCTTTGCTCTTCTCAACCTCCAAAATTTCTGCCCAGGAAAATTACGTGAGTGCATCTTCTCTTCCTCTCCTGGTTCCTTTTGGGCAGCTCAGTCCTTCTCTCTCCTCCATCCCTGCTCCCTTATTCCCTTAACAAACTGCCAAGAAAAAGCCATATAGTCCCAGTCTGCTTCTAAAATGACTGACTGCTGTGATTGCAGGTGATTGCTCTAGGGCAGGACAAGTCCAGAGCGCTCTGGGAGGATACCCATAGTCTCTGTTATACATCTGATTAAAGCAATTCAGCACCTTGGCAGCAAAGTAAAAAAATCAAGAGATTGCAAGGGAAGCAGTGGATCATAAAGGTACAGTTTTCTGTTGTCCCAGGACGTAGCTTTGGATCTGAGCAGACAAAAAGACCTGCTTCTTACTGATTTAGATAGACCCCTGAATCAAAAATGCTTATGGACCTGATCATATCTTACTTGGTACTGTTCAGTCTCTGCTACTTGAGCCAGACCACCAGGCCTCCAGTGACACACAGGCATCACCATGTGCCCATCTGATGGGGTGACATCAGGGCACACTAGACGTGCCTGCAGTAACCTTGTGTGGCAAACAACCCTTTCTACCTGTTGATTGGAACCCCCTAAGTTTCCTTGATTCTAGGAGGAGTCCAAAGACTTGATTAATGAATTGTGAATCATGTAATCTGTGGCAGAATTCCAAGTAGATGACAAATGTACACTAGTACGGACCTTGGTCATAGTGACAGAAATCAGAAACATGTCTGAGAAGAAGGGAACACACAGGATGACAGAGACAGGGCAAGGGATGATGAGTGCAAACACAGGGAGTTTCATCTGATCTGTGGATAGACTTCTTTACTTTGAGGGTGGCAGAGCACTGGAGCAGGCTGCCCAGAGATGAAATTGCCCAGGTTCCTACTTTGGAGGTATTCAAAACCTACTTGGATGTGAATCTGTGCAACCTGGCTTAGGTGAACCTGCGCCGGTAGGGGGATGGAATAAATAACCTCGAGAAATCCCTTACAGTCTCTACCATTCTATGATTCTGTGATAACTGTAATAGCCACCCTGATTAATCTTCAGGCTCTGAAGGCGTTCGGAGCTCGATGGGCAGTACATTGCCAAGACAGTTGAGTTGATGGGAAATGCCGCAAAGTAAGTGTGTCCTAGTCTGTGTCATGTTGTTTACTTCTTCTGTGTTCTTGGGTAAGCTATTTCTATTCTGGGCTTTTTAAATATATAAAACGGTCAGGACTGAACTCACCAATTTTGAAAGGTCGGTGAGATTTTGTACATATCAGCTACAGGCTTGTCAGCCTGACCTTGGTAATGAGGAAGAGTACAGAGCAGTTCCTCTGGAGCACACTCACACATCAAGTGCAGGACAGCCAGGGCATCACAGTGAGCCAACATGAGAAAGGCAGGTCTTGCTTGACCAGCCTGATCTTCTGTGGCAAGGTGACCTGCCTAGAGCACGAAGGCAAGGCTGTGGATGTTTCTTACCTACACTTGAGTAAAGCATTTGTCACTGTCTCCCACAGCATTCTCCTAGAGAAGCTGGTGGCTCATGGCTTAAACAGACTCTTCACTGTGTAAAAAACTGGTTGCATGGCTTAGCCCAGAGAGTTGTAGTCAATGGGAGTTGAATTGGCATCCACTCACAAAGGGTGTTCCCCAGTGCTCAGTATTGGGGACAGTCCTGTTTAACATCTCCATCAGAGATGTGTATGAGGGGATTGAGTGCCTTCAGCAGGTTTGCAGAAAACACCACATTGGGTGGGTGTGTTGATCTGCTGAGAGACCTGGGTAGGCTGGATCAAGGTCAGTTGTATGCGGTTGAATAAGACCAAGTGCCAGGTCGTACACTTCTGTCACAACAAACCTATGCAATACTACAGGCTTGAGAAAGAGTGGCTAGAACTGTTTGTTGGAAAAGGATGTGGGAGTGCTGATCAACGACTGACAGAACATGGCCCAGCTGGCATCCTGGTCTGTATCTGAAGTAGTGTGGCCAGCAGTGAAAATCCTCCTGTGCTTGACACTTGTGAGGCATCATCTTGAGTATTGTATTCAGTTTTGGGCACTTCAATACGAGAAGAATGTTGAGGTGCTGGAGCATGTCCAGAGAAGGGCAATGAGGTTAGCAAAGGGCCTGGAGGACAGGTCTTATGAGGAGCAGCTAAGGAACTGGGGTTGTTTAGTCTGGAGAAAAGGTGGCTGGGGGAAGACCTTATTGCTATCTACAACTACCCAAAAAGGGTGTGTCACTTCTGCCAAGTCACTAGTGATAGGACAAGTGGAAATGGCCTCAGGTTGTGCCAGGGGATGTTTAGACTGGACATGAGGAAAAAATTTCTTCACTGGAAGAATGGTGAGGTGTTGGAACAGACTGCCCAGGGAAGTGGTGGAGTCACCATCCCTGGAGGTGCTAAAAATATGTAGACCTGGCACTTGGTTTATTTGGCACAGTGGCATTAGATTAATGATTGAACTTGCTCTTGGAGACCTCTTCCAACTTTAATGATTCTATGATTCTACAACTCAAACATTATCTATGAATGCTGCATTTCTTGACTCTTCTTGTGTTGTGGGATTTGTGGGTGAGGAGAATTTTGAGTGAGAAAATATTAATCTCTGGGGTTATTTTCTTTTCTTCCTTTCTGTGTATGTATTTAGCTCTGAATTCAGAATGTGGAAGTAAGCAGTAGTAATAAATTAAAACAGAGCCTACATGGAACAGCAACATCCTAGACAGTCTTGAAATTATGTGCTTGTTGTCTGTATCTTCAGTACAACTGATGAAGTTAGAGGACTGGTCACAACATGCTGTGGTGACATGACAAAGCTGAACACAGCTTCTCATGACACAACCGCCCCCCCTGAGTCCTGCACCAGGAATGGTGACTTTTATTGTAATGAAGTCACATCCTGAAATGAAAGATTTCTAAGGCATTATCCTTGGAAATGGCCTCTGGATTAGGAGGTATGGAGTTCTGTAATGTTGTAGAAATCAAGGGTGATTCTACGAAGTAACAGGAAGATGGCCCTGGACTTCATTGAATCATAAAAGTTCTCACATAATATTTGACAACTTCAGCAACATGTTATGCCTTTAGGGACAGGACATAAAACCCTATCCAGGCTTTTCCACACAGAGTTTTATTATTTCAGCTAGAACTGCAATTAAAAAAAAAAAAATAGAAAGCACAAAGTCTATTACAGTGAAAAGGGAAGACAGAAAAGTCATAAAGTGCACTTACTGCTTCTTATTTCATCAGAACTTGTTTGTCTTCTCTAAGCACAGTCATGATTTCATTACAAAAGTTGTAGCTTGCTTGGATATAGTGGGATGACACAAATCATCCCACAGCAGGCTGCATACAGACCTTGTTTATATATAGAAGCACCAGTGTTGTGCTAAGAGTTATGAGTTTCAGGTTCTTCATGTTCTGTTTTGCCTTTTCTGACATATCTGTTTCTTGGTCCACCCACAGTGCCTCCTTCAAGAATCACAGACATCACTGAGAGGTTACCATGACTCATCAAAACCACAGACTACTATTCCCTGTTTCCCTTTCACGTTGTTATGAATGACACAGCTAACTGGACACTGAGCAGAATCAAGGATGATTGTGCACAATTTGTATTTTCCTCCATCTTACCAATGGGAGGACAGAAGGTATGTATTGGGCACATCAGCTCCTGGCTGTGTGGCTGGTGCTGTCGTGACAGTTTTGGCCTTCATGACAATTAAATGTTCCTCAATGACTGTAATTGAAATGATAATCTGAAGTTATAGACTATAACTGAAGTTATTTCTCCTTCCTGTTGCGGAGGGATAGAATGCATCTGTCTGGAAAGGGTTAGGGATTTTTGAAAGCAGGTTGGCCACCTAAGTGAAATAAGCTTTAAACTGAAAGAGCTGGAGGTAGGCTCCAAAATGGAAAGCCTTAGGTCAGTGTGTCTACTTGGGGAGTACACCTAGGACAGAATCAGAAGGCAAACCACGCTCTGGTTGTATACAACTATGGTACATCCTCTTGCTCCCTTCCAGGAAAATCTACCTGCTTGTTTACCTGTTCGAAATGCCCATAAACTAACACACATGGTATGGGGAACGAGGTGAAGAACTAAAGACCTATGTGTGGTTACAGGACGGCCATCTCATTGCAGTTACTAAGACACAGTGTGACCAGAATGTTATCACAGTCAGCTGCATACTGTTCAAGAAATACTAGCCAACAACTTGGGGTGATGGAGCAGCTCTTTATGTGAAAGAGCACCTGGGAATGTATCAAGCTCTGTTTAGGAGGAGATGAAGAACCAGCTGATACATTATGGGTAAGAATCAAGGAGCAGGATAACATGACGTGGTATGGGTGTTCAGTACAGGCTATCTGGTCAGGATGAGATGGTTGAGGGGGCTGTCTACAGACAGCTGAAAGCAGTCTAAAGATCACAGGACTTGGTCCTCATGGGAGACTTTAACTACCCCCATATTTGCTGGAAAGATAACACAGCCAGGTGCATTTAATCCAGGAGATTCCTACAGTGCACTGAGGGTAACTAAGTGGTGGAAGTACTACAAGGAGATGCACACTGCTGGAACTTTTATTAACAAACATAGAAGGACTTGTGGATATGAAGGTTAGAGGCAATCTTGACTGTAATGACCAGTATCCTGTGAGGAAGAATTAAAGAAACAAGCAAGATTTCAGCCCTGGACTTTAGAAGAGCTAAGTTTAGCTTCCTCAGAGTTCTGCTTAATAGAATACAGTGAGTCAGGGCTCTAGGAGCAAGGGTGTTCATGAGAGCTAGTCAATACAGAGACCTGTATGGGTTAGTAAGGATCTTCTGGATAAACTCAAAAGGAAGAAAGAAATTTACAGAATGTGAAAACTGAGACTGTCCACTTGGGAGAAATATAGGAATGTTTTCAGAGAATGCAGGGATGCAATGTGAAGAGTTAAGGCTGATCTGGAAGTAAATCTGGCAAGGGCTATCAAAGACAATAAGAAGGGTTTATTCCAGTATATCAATAGAATAAGGAAGACTGGGGAAAACGTGGGCCCACTGATGAATGAGGTGAGTGCTCTAGTGGTAGAAGACAGAGATGATAGAGTTATTGGAATGCCTTCTTTGCTTAGGTCTTCACTACTGAAGCTAGCTCTCATGAACCCCAGACCCTGGAGATAAGAGATAAGATGTGAAAGAAGAAAGACTCTCCCTCAATAGACTAGGACTGGGTGAGAGATCTCTTAGCAAATGTGACATTTGTAAATCTCAATGGGATGCACTCATGAGTGCTGAGAGAGCTGACAGATGTTATTTCCAGGCCCCTTTCCATCATCTTTGAAAGGCTGCACAGAACAGGAAAGGTGCCTGTGTACTGGTGGAAGGCCAATGTCACTTCAGTCTCCAAGAAGGAAAACTACAGGAAGGTTAGTGTCATCACACTCCCAGGGAAGTTGATTGAGGGCCTGGAACATCTCTCTTAGGAGGGCAAGTTGAGAGATTTGGGACTGTTTAGGGTGGAAAGAGACGAAGAGCATATCTTATTCATCTCTATAAGTATCTGAAGGGTGGACGTAAGAAGAATAGAGCCAAACCTTCTTCAGTTGTGCCCTCAAGAGGTAATGGGCACAAGCTAGAACACAAGGGC
This sequence comes from Rhinopomastus cyanomelas, assembly GCA_013400115.1. Lineage (NCBI taxonomy): Eukaryota > Metazoa > Chordata > Aves > Bucerotiformes > Rhinopomastidae > Rhinopomastus > Rhinopomastus cyanomelas. Next base: position 66,558 of record VXBP01003030.1, on the reverse strand, counting down.
TTTCATTTAGATATCATGAAAAACTTCCTCAGATCTAACTGTGCAGGTGACAAAGTACTGGAACAGGATGCCAAGAGAGGTTTAGTATCTTCTCTGAAGACATTAAAAACTTTCCTGGATGTAGTCTTGTGTAATGTGGTCTAGGCAATCCCTGCTTTAGCAGGGGGTTGTACTAGAGGATACATCTCCCTAGAGATAGAGAGCCCTCCCAGTTCTCGCGATTCTGTGATTTCTTGATGGTGCTAACATCAGCAGGTGCTGGCACAAGTGTCTTGAATAAACTAAAAATTTTCAAAGCCTTTGAGCACATGGATCTGGTGAGTAGTATAATGAAAGTGTCATAGTATTTTTCTTTATCTTTGGATCAAAATGATAAATTACTTTTGGAAATATTATGCATTTTTAAAGCATTTCATTCTCTATGCTGGTTTCAGACATATGGTGATATTTCCTTCATTACACTTCTAATTTTTATAAGGAATTGACTGGCCAAATTAAAAAGTCAAATTAAATCTGCAAGCCAAAGCTGCAAGCTTAATTTATGTGTTTTCTGCGAACAGAGTGGGTTTGAGCTGGCGGAAGGGGTTAGTAGTTTTGGTTTCAGGTGTCCACACCCCCACCCTGCCCCCTTCTTCCTTGGGACTCCATCTTCTTCATATCACTTCTCATCTGGGTTGTGGAGAGGATACACACATCAGCGAGTGCTGAATGCAGCAGCTGTCTTGCCCTGCAGGCATGGTGTGGCTCTAGATGGTGTGGAACCTCAGAGATGAGCAGAAAGAAAATTTCATCTAGACTTCCATGGTTTGCTGAAATGAAGAGAGTCCTTCTGTTTCTGGCTGTAGGAGCTGGCATTTTGGAAATGTAGGAGAGCACATGGAACAGATAACTGGACATGCTTGTTGATGCTGAGGCATGTGAATTTGAAATTCATGGACACCACAGTGCCACAGAAGCAGGAACTGTTGGAACTGGTTTTCCTTTTTGGGGTTTAGACATTGAGGTTTTGGCTCAGTTATGTAAGAACATTGTGACAAATCTCAGTATGTCTTTGTGTGTATGTCTTTTTATTTGGGGTTTTTGGTGTGGGGTGAATTAAATGTCTTCTTGCCTTTTATCCCCAAATCAAGTTAGTTTTGGTTTTGCCTGTAACTCATAAGTGAGTTTTTTATTTATTTCAAACTCTGCCTGTATTATTTCTATTTCAGGCCATTAAGACCTTAGATAAATTATTTGCTTGATGTTGTCACTGGGGTTTTAAACCATCACAATAGCTATCCACACAGAAAATTTTTTTTTAATCAAATCTTTTTTGAGCAATGATGCTAGCAATATAATAGAAGATTTGCCAGGATTTCAAACTTAGATACCCCCTCAAGGTTGTAAACTGTATTTTTCTCTTCATACATAATCCATTGGATCACCGCTGGAGGCAACAGAAGTGATGAAAAATGTTAGTGCTAAGCTGGCAGAATAATCTCTTTTCCCTCTCAGGGATGCAAGTTTGTGGAAAGGAATAGTAGCATGCTCCACAGGTTCTTCTTAAATCTGTAGCAGTATTATGACATCAAAAGTAATTTATCCAGCATTTCAGTTCAATAGTTTTTAACCTGTGCTCACATATCTGTGACCACAAGTGGTGTATTTTTACATCTATATTGCTTTCCTACCCTTCTAGCCATGTAATAGTCATGAGGCGTTACAGCTTGAATTCTTGTTTGATTAACGTTATTATAGCATCTGCCCTGCTCCTTTTGTTTAGTTTATTAGAGGCAATTAGTCTGTCTGAGCCTAACTCACTGAGATACTGTAAAATTAATGTGAATATCAATGGTTATGACATATCATCACCAATTCCCCCTTAGTGCTGTCTTCTATTGGAAAACAATTGAATCCAATCCCTGACACATTTTCCCACTTACAGCAGCTGCAGTAATTTCAGAAAAGTGCTAAATATATAGATTGATAACCTAGGCACAAATCTGTCTTTCTTTCGTCAGCTATTGGGTTGATGCCTGGTGTTTCTTCTGGTGCACTTACCTCCAAAAAGTTCTCACACTTAGGAATTCTCTAGGAAAGGCATCATGGTGAATAATTTAACACATGCCTCAAAAGCATCTGAATAGGATGGAATGTGTGTTTGTGTCTGTCTAATGTTAGAACCACTTGCTTCCTCCTAGGAGGACTGATACTGAAGATAAATTCTGTGTCAGCATTGAGGATTTGTTTCTGTGTACATTACCCTTCCTTGTAATGAATTTGTTTCAAGTTTGTTTGGACCAGCTCCTCTTCTATTAGTCTATCTGTACTTCACTGATACCCAAAGTATATGAATATTTTTAAGTGGAGAGAGACACCGGTTGTATTGGTGTCTCTTAGATTGTTCATGCAAACGTATTCCTTTGGCTTCAGGATAGTGTTCTGGATCAGTCACAGCAGAGTTGCAGGTACTTTGACAAACGCAGGTAACTTAAGGAAGACTTCTGGTGCAGCAAACAGATTAGTTGTTGCAGACCCAAGTTCAGTGAGCTACCCCTGTTGGTACAGACAGATCAGTTCTGGTATTTGTTACAAATCTCAGACAGCACAGGTTCTGGTGAGGCTGCAGCCCAGAGGACTTGGAAAGGTCTCTAATAGTGATATTTTGTTCACAAAACGAATCACAATCCAAACTGTATAACTTGCACATGTTATAATGCAATTCACAGATGGTATTTTTCAGTATTATGAGTTATCTTGTTTTATTTTTGTTTGACCTGACAGGTTAGCCTCTTAGTATGACAAATCTCAAAATGTAAAATGTTGCCTTAAACAGGAAGCTAACCTGGAAATAAATGTGCTCAAGTACTAAGAGGACAAATTCTCTGTCACCAGGAGACCATTTACAGCAGTAACAGTTTTTAAGAAGGGATATTATAAAAGAATTCTTCCGAAGCTGCTCGTCTGTGACTTTTTTTTTTTAATGATAACTTGGAGTAGAAGTGGGTGTAGGCTAGTGAAATGTTTGCCCATCTTTAAATGCTAAATGCTAGGAAAGTGTTCTACGGGCCGTGTAAAGCTGGGAGTGTTAGATAACGTCAGGGCAGCGAAAGATGTTCGTGGAACGGAGATGCCATCTAGTGGAAACAGCTGCAGGAGGAGGCGGTCCAGGCCCCACCGCGTCGCGGGCTGGCACAGGGAGATGCCGAGAGCTGAGCACCGGTGCCGCACGGATCCCTGGGAGGAGGAAGTACAATGAAACTGGCCTGTATCCCCAAGTGTCAAAGCCTTCAATAGCACAGAAATAAAAATAATGAGAGTAGCCCGTTGTCTCAGAAAAGGTGATAGTGAATGTCTATATCATAAAACTGATTGAAGTATGGAGGTGCTAAAACTGGCTGTAAAGGAGCCACCTTCTGATCTCAAAGCAGAGGGGGATCAGGGGCTGATTTCAGGCTTACATCAATATCTCAGTATGGAACTTTTAATTTTTTTTAGCAAAACATGTTGACAGCTGATTAAATTACACCTGCACAATCAAATTTATCCCCACATAATACTATAAATGTTGGAGATACAAGTCCTTCTTGTGATGCATTGGTCAGGTTGTAGGAAGGAATATATCCTGGTATCCCCGTGGGTAGCAGAGATGCGGCAAAGTGAGGTGATATAGCAGGAGCCACTGGATTGCCCTAGAGCTGGAACAAACTGTGCCAGAGTTCAGCCCTTTTCTCTCCATATCAGTCTCTGGGAGATTGCTTCATGAACTTCAGTTTAGAGTAACACAGGCTTTGCTCTGAATTACTAGTAGTGCCTGGAGACCCAAGGTGTCAGACCTGGTCTTGAAGACAGGAACATTTCCCTGTCATTGTTGACTATTAAATAGGGCTAATGTTCATTTCCTATGTCAAAAGACTGTAGCAAGGATCACTGCAGCAGTAGTCACTGCAAACTTCGGAGATCTGGATCATTTTGTGTGTATTTAGTCTGTATTCTTAATCCACAACTGCGCATGAAAGGATTGTAATGTACTTAAAACTTCTTGATAAAATCAGATGTTTGGAGAGCAGAAATTGAACTAGTAGCTCCTGAGATCACTTGGCTGATGTATAATTTAAAAATGAAAAATGCTGTTCACACAGTCAGCTAGTTCCACTTTTTTCCTTTCTTTTCCCTGTTGCTGCTCTTGTCTCATCTATAAATAGCTACTTGAGTGCCTGGTCCCAAAGCAGTTCTACAGTAACTCTTCTTATTATCAGCAAAGCCTAATAATTTTGTCTGCCAAGAGCTTAACTGCTCTGACTTGAGTTGCAGAAAGACCTGGATGCAAGGTTGCTGGCCTGGTTGTGCTGTTTTATAAAAAAGGCAGATCTTCAGGCTGAATGTGCTGGGACTGAGGGGGTCCCATGTGGCATGTTCTGTGAATCCACTAGGCTAGCAACTGTCCATTTCAGCAGGGAATGAACTCTCTGTAGGGAGAGCTTCGATGCTAAAACCAGGGTGATAGAACCCTGAGGGAGTCAAACTAAAAACATCGAAGTAGTTGTGTGCCTTAAAGGTGATGAAGTTTCTTGTACAACTTGTCCTTTATGTTCTCACGTTGGTCAAGTCTCCAATTATTTCATAGGTGAATATATTTTGATGTTGGAAGAGCTCATTAGAGTTCTTTTCTGTGGTAAAGCCATTGCTGCTAATACAAGTGAATTGCTGTCCCAATGGTTGCAGTGAAAAACACTGATGTTTCATATGATACTACAAATGTCTGGTAAGCATGAATAAGATTGCATGAGATGGTGATTTCTCTGTCATGTCCCACAGCTGAGTCTACGTAGTACGTAGACTGTAGTCTACGTACGTGTACGTGGTACAGGGAACACTACGTACTAGTGTACGTAGTACAGGGAACACTCCAGAAACCAGCTGTACCACAGAATGTGCGGGGCTGACATGGCTTGTCAAAAACTAGCTTGCCCACAGTTGACATAGAATAAGTGTCTAATTGTTAATATGAAGGAAAAATATTAAGAGTACTAAGTAATTTTCTGCTAAAAGAGTCTCCTGTAATAGTGGTGAAAATTGTTTGTGGCCCATTGACTCAAGCAACAAGGTTACTGTCAAAGCCAGAGGGAAACAAAATGATTGGGAGACATGCAAATTTGGGGGAAAGGATGAATTTCTAATTCTAATGTCCTTGCTAGTAGCAGGTTCTTTTCCAAGAGCAAAAAGACCAAGATGGCTTTTTTCCATTTCTGTTAAGACCTTTGTTTTGCTCAGTGCTTGCTGCAGTTCACTCTGCAGCAGTCTTTTGTGCAAGAGGTATTATTTATACCGCTCTCTTTGCCTGTACAGCAAGGTCTGTTTCTCTCAGCCTGCTTGGTTTGCTTTTGCAATATTACAGGTCTTTATTCCTCTGGTGGCTATTTCTTTGGTTCTTCCTTCTCTGCTGAAAGCAAATCAATGTTTGTCCTGACCATAAATTTGCCAAGATGTTTTTCAGGTCATTTATTTAAGAAATGCTAGTTAGCACTTTGTATACAGAGAGGGAAAAATGTAACAAGACAAAACAAATGAATGTCGTCTTTTTTTTTTTCTCTCTCATCTGGAAAAATTAGAGTATAAATATGAGGGAGGAATTTGCATAATGATAATTATTATTGGTTACAAATATAGCAGTCAAGCCTGAGCTGATGTTAATTATACAAAAAACCCCAAAACAAACACCTCAGTTTACAAAATTACTACAAAGCTGAAATGTTCTCCAGCTCAAGTCAGATGAATAATCCTGTCCCATATGCCCAGCTGGGTCATTAAACAAGTGTAAGAGCTTCCACAAGCCATTGCTTTCAATCCTTAGGAAGAGATCCTAAGACCAAAGCAGTCGTAATAATAACAATGCCCATTACACATTGCAAATTCATTGTCAAAACAGGATACTTTGAGCTGGAAGCTGCACATGCATGCTGAAATTTTCATGAATCTTGAGGTTTTCAGCAATAGCTGCTTCGGTCTTATTTCACTGCATTCCATGATAATGCCAGCGTAGACTAATGCTCTTCACTAAATAGTGCTCTGCCCATTTTTACACCCAAGGGCAAAAGATGGGCTCAACTCAGGGAAACAAAATCAATTTACCTCAAACAAAACCACAGTCCATTCTGTGTTCTCCTCTGTGGCAATATTTCATCCCTCCCATGGGAGACAGTCCTCTGAACTTGTCCCACCAGTATGGGTCCCTTTTGCAGGTTTAAGCCTCCTGTTGATAGATTGCTTGATGTGGCCTCCTGTCAGGGTCACTGACTTGTTCCGGAGCAGTCTCCTGCTAGAGCTCAAAGCTTCTTCTAGGAGTCAGGCCATTACCATGGAATTGCAACGAAACCTTCCTTCCACTGTTCCCCATCACCAAAATCTCACCAGACACAAACCAAACATACTGAGTCTCACAGCTTGCTCTTCTAACTTGCCTTTGAAGCTTTCTCTTGGAGATGAACAGTGCTATCTAAGCACTCATTAGGTTGTCTTACCCCTTACGAGCCTGTGGTTACAACAGCAACTCAGGTCCTGCCAGCCCCGGAGTAGCAAGTAAAACTAGGTGGTGTATGTAATATTTTCATCCTCAGTCTGTTTCACATACATAAATAAATTGAGAAGAAAACATGGTAAATTGATTTTATATATCAGATAGGATAAGCAATTTGCAATGATCAGGGAACTGAGGAGGAGTAAAAATGTAAGTGTTGTTTGTAAACAATAGCAGGTTTTGCTTTGCTTGCTTGAACTTTGTTAGCAACACTGTGAGAGCACTGCCACCAGTGCCACTGGCTTCAAATGCATACTCTGCTTCCTGGAACTAAGGAATAAAAGTAATTTTCAAAATTAGACACTGTTGCCTGCCTTGTCAAAGGTATAAAATCCAAGACAAAGTTAGCCAATTAATTTAGTTAATGTGTTAATGGTCTGAAGCAAAAACAAGAAAAGGAGGATTCAGAAACTACTCACAAATTGCAGGCAAAACCAAAATGAACTTGATGGGGGGGGGGAAGGAAGTTAATTAATTCACCCCAAATAAAAAGAGATATACACAAATACCTACAGAGATTAATAACAGGTTGTAACATAACTGTGACAAACTACAAATCTTCAAATTCTCAAAGGGAAGAGGCTTCTAGCCATTCCTGCTTCTTGTGGAAATGCAGTGTCCATCAAGTCCATACACATGTCCTTCAGCACCAGCAGACATTTGGAAGTTTAGTTATCTGTTTCACATGCTTCTATGCCAGTCCTCTACTTCCAAAATACCAATTCCTAAAGCCACAAACAAGGGGAGAACTCTCTCCTTTCCAGCAAACCATTGAATTCCAACCAAACCTTCATTCTGCTGTTTCTTGAGGTACCACGCTGTCTCTCTACTCAGCATGTTTCCATGGCAAGATAGCTACCACGTTCAGCACTCAGTGCCATGTGCTCTCCCTGTGAAACACAGAAATGAAGATGGGGTCAAAGGAGAAGGCAGAGCTGGAAACCTGAAACCCAAACTCCAAGCCCTTTCTGCTTGCCCAACCCTCTCTTTGCTTGCAGAGGCAGCTTGCAATTTTGGCTTGCAGTTTCAAAACAAACATCACAAAAAAAACCTCAAACCATTATAGAATCATAGAATCATAGAATCATTATGGATTGGAAGGGACCTCGAAAGATCATCTAGTCCAATCCACCTGCAACAGCAGGATCACCTAGACCAAGTCACACAGGAACCTATCCAGTCGGGTCTTGAATATCTCCAGTGAGGGAGATTCCACAACCCCCCTGGGCAGCCTGTTCCAGTGCTCCATCACCCTCACCGTGAAGAAGTTCCTTCTCAGGTTGATGTGGAACCTCCTATGTTCCAGCTTACAACCATTGCCCCTTGTCCTATCACTACATGACACCGAGAACAGCCCAGTGCCATCCTCCCGACACCCACCCCTCAAATATTTGTAGACATTAATGAGGTCACCCCTCAGTCTCCTCTTCTCCACTGTCTGCGTGTGGATGTGTGGTTGATGGAGTCTGCTGATGTTTTAGTTTAGCCCTTACTGTCCTTGCTGAGTGCAATGCAACTGCACAGATATAATTGCAATTGGAAGGCAATAGTGGTAGTATTTGTTTTCAAGTATGGTAGCTAGATATGCCTTTTCTTCATATAGCTGGGTACATAGGCACTGAACTGCATCTACGTGGATTGTTGTCATGTAGGACCAGCCAAGACTGTATTCTGACAACAAACAAGCTACAGTGAGAAGCAACTGTTTCGAGACTTGCACAAGGTCCTGTTAGTACTTCTGTATCCTTTCTGATGACTGCAAGAGTGTATTTTTGCACAAAAAAAATGTATAGTTTATGTATGTCTACGGGGCCCTGAGGTTTTTTAAATAATTCTTACATTTGGAGGCAAGAAAAGATCTCATCCTCCAGTTAATAGTCAATGTACAATGGAGTGTTTATGAAAATAGTGGGCTTTTCAACTCACAGATGATTTGACTAAAATGTAAAAAAAAGTTCTTTTACTGAAATATTAATCTTTCAGCTCTCCACGTGATTACAGACTTTTATGTTTACTATAGAAAGATGAATTGATATCTAGATTCTTGTAAAAATAATAGAAATATTTAATTCACCTGACTTGCTTGTCTCTAAATGTTATTTTATCGAGGTTTTTGGGTGATCTGTGGTTTCCCTGAATGGGAAAGCTCAGCGGGAGCAGGGAGGCAGCCGCTGGGGTTGAGTACTCTCATACTCTCATGGTAGAAGCCGGGCAAACATCGTGGAGGTGCGGAGCCAAAGCCTTTAAGGAAGGTGAAACTGGAAGTCGTGCTCAGACCACAAGCAGCAGCTAGAGTGCTAGGGAAGGGAGGGGGATGCTGAAAGTAACAGCGTGGCAGCAGAGGAAGACCAGGCTTCGGTCACAACTGCATGTGGAGATGGGAACCCAAACAGAGGACCTCAACAAGATGAGGTTGTGCACGTAGCAGGCTGCCAAGAATTTAGAGATTTTTTACATCTTCCTGGCCGCTTACAGTGCAAGCAGGTACACTATCTGCTTGACTGGGCAGCACAGTTGCAAGATGAGGTTGAAAGGCTGCAAGCTGAACTATAAAGGCTCAAGAGAACTAGAGAAGCTGAAAAGAGGTAGACAGGTGGAGCCATGCTCAGAAGTCTGGACAACGGCTAAATAAGAGCCCTATACGGGGGAGCCTGTATCCTATAGTTCTCAGGTGGAGGACAGAAGCCCAAGTAGAATGGGTGAGTGGAGCCAAGTGCAGGGCCATGGCAGAAGGCGGGTGTCACCCTTGTCTGGCACATCTCCCCAGTTCCCACTGAGTAATAGATATAAGCCCCTATTGGAAGACAGCCAGTCTAATAAGACATAGAGGATAGAGAACCCACACTGGAGGTCCTGGCAAACTCTCATAAATCCAGGAAGGCTTCCAGTACTATGACAACCTCCTCTACAAAGAAGAGAAGAGTCCTAGTTATTGGAGACTCGCTCCTGAAAGGGACCGAGGGCCCAGTATGCAGAGCTGACCCCCATCATAGGGAAGTATGCAGTTTACCAGGAGCCCGAATCAGGGACATCACTAGGTTGCTCCCTAACCTGGTGAGATCAGCTGACTACAACCCACTGCTGATCATCCAGACAAGTGGGGAGGAAGTTGTATTCCATAGCCTGAGGGGATTGAAGAAAGACCTTAAGGCCTTCAGATGTTTGGTGAAAGAGTCTAGGGCACAAATTGTATTCTGTTCATTACTTTCTTTTTGGGGTGAGGACACAGGCCGGAATAGAAGGACTCACTCCATCAATGCCTGGCTACAAGGCTGGTGTTGCAGGCAGGGCTTTGGTTCTTTGATAACAACTGGTTCTATAAGACACTAGATCTTACAGGTTCACAGGGGAGAGGTTTATCTCAGAGGGGGAAAAGCATTCTGGGGCAGAGTTGGCAGGGCTCATTGAGAGGACTTTAAACTACATTCAGTGGGGAGTGGGATAGTTGATGGGCAAGCACCAGTGGGAGAGAGCTCTGGTCTTAATGAAAACCAGGTGGCCGCTTGCTGTCCTAGGGTGAAATAAGAGTGCTCAGCTCGCTCTCTGAAATGCCTGTACACCAGTGCACACAGCATGGAGAACAGACAGGAGGAGTTAGAAGTCTGAGTCCAGTCAGGTCATTATGATTTGGTAGCGATTATGGAGACCTGGTGGGATTGCTCACATGACTGGAATGTGGTCATGGACAGCTATGTCCTTTTTAGGAGGGACAAGTCAGAAAGGCAGGGTGGACGAGCTGCTTTCTACATGAGAGAGCAGCTGGAATGTATTGAGTTCTGTCCAGGGGCTGATGAAGAGAGACTTCAGATTTTGTGGGTGCATGTTAAGGGGCAGGCTGGCATGGGTGATACAGTTGTTGGTGTCTATTACAGACCACCAGATCAGAATGAGGAAGCTGATGAGGTCTTCTACAGGTTGCTGACAGCAGCCTCACAGCTACAGGCCCTGGTTCTCATGGGGGATTTTAACTACCCAGATATTTGCTGGAAGACCTACTCAGCCAGCCACCCACAGTCCAGAAGGTTCCTCCAGTGCATTGGTGACAATTTCCTGATGCAAATGGTGGAAGCCCACTGAGCACTGCTGGATCTTGTACTCACCAACAAGGCAGCCTTGGGTGCAGTAAACATGAGATGGTGGAGTTCAGGTTCTTGAGTGGTAGGAACAGAGTAGCTAGCAGAATCACAGCCCTGGACTTCAGGAGGGCCAACTTCGGCCTTTTCAAGCAATTGTTAGGCAAAATCCAATGGGACAGGTTACTGGCAGGTAAAGGAGCTCAGGATAGCTGGTTAACATTCAAAGATCACTTATTTAAAGCACAACACAAGAGCATTCCAAAAGTAAAGAAGTCAAGGATGAGAGCCACAAGACCTGCCTCGTTAAACAGCTTGCTGCTGAGTACACTGAAGGAGAAGAAGAAAGCCTAGAGATCATGGAAGGAAGGGTGGCCACTTGGGATGATTATAAGGCTCTGGTGAGAGAATGTAGGGATGCAACTAGGAAAGCCAAGGCCTTCTTGGAATTAAACCTTGCAAGAGAGGTCAAGGGCAACAAAAAGGGCTTCTTCAAATACATTTCAGGTAAAACTAAAACTAGAGGCAATGTAGGGCCCATGCTGAATGATGTGGGTGCCCTGAAGACAAAGGATACAGACAAAACACAACTATTGAACACCTACTTTACCTCTGTCTATACTTCTGGGGGCTGTCTTGATATCAAGCCCCAGGCTGCTCAGACTCCAGAGGAAGTAGAGGCAAGAGAGGAGCTTGCCTTGGTTGGTGAGGACTGGGTTAGGCATGAGTTGAGCAAACTGGCGGTACACGAATCCATGGGCCCTGATGGGATGCACCCGTGCGTACTAAGGGACATGCTGGAAGTCATTGCTAAGCCTGTGTCCATTATCTTTTTGAAGTCGTGGGGATCAGGAGAGGTGCCTAGGGACTGGAGGATAGCAAATGTCACTCCAATCTTCAAAAAAGGAAAGAAGGAGGACACAGGTAAATATAGACCTGTCAGCCTCACCTTCATCCCAGGAAAGGTGATGGAACAATTCATCCTTGGTGCTGTCTCCAGGCATATCAAGGACAGGAGGGTCATTAGGCACAGTCAACATGGCTTCCCCAAGGGGAAGTCATACTAGACCAACCTGGTAGCCTTTTATGAGGGCATAACCAGGTGGATAGATGATGGCAAAACAGTAGATGTGGTGTATCTTGACTTGAGTAAGGCATTTGACACAGTCTCCCACAGTATCCTCACAGCCAAACTGAGGCAGTGTGGTCTAGATCAGCGGTCCTCAAACCCCGGCCCGTGGGTCCGCCGGTACTCCCCCCACCCCCCCTGCTGTCGAGCGGCCGCAGTTCGCCACTTCTTGCCTACTGTGGTTCCACGCTCCGGCCCCCGGTACGGTCTGAGGACAGGGAAACCGCTCAATGTTTAAACAGTTTGCGGACCCCTGGTCTAGATGATCGGGTAGTGAGGTGAATTGTGAAGTGGCTGCAGGATAGAAGACAGAGAGTAGTGGTCAATGGGACAGAGTCTAGCTGGAGGCCTGTAACTAGTGGAGTGCTCCAGGGGTTGGTACTGGGCCAAGGAGGTCCTGGTGGACAGCAGGATGACTATAAGCCAATAATGTGCTCTTGTGGTCAAGATGGCCAACAGCATCCTGGGGTGGATCATAAGTGGGGTGGTTAGCTGGTGAGACCACATCTGGAGTATTGTGTCCCCTCAGTTCAAGAGGGATGTGGAGCTGCTGGAGAGAGTCCAATGTAGGGCAACAAAGATGATGAAGGAAGTGGAGCACCTTCCTTATGAGGAGAGACTGAGGGAGCTGGGTCTCTTTATCTTGGAGAAGAGGAGACTGAGGGGTGACCTTATTAATGTTTATTAATATGTGAAGGGTAGGCTTCTGGAGGATGGAGTCAGGCTCTTCTCAATGTTATCTAGTGATAGGACAAGAGGCAATGGTTGTAAGCTGGAACATAGGAGGTTCCACATAAATATGAGAAGTGAGGGTGACTGAGCACTGGAACAGGCACCCAGGATGGTTGTGGATTCTCTTTCACTGGAGAAGTTTAAGACCTGCCTGGATGTGTTCCTGTGTTCCTGCGTGACAGATGATCCTGCTCTGTCAAGGGAATTGGACTAGATGATCTTTCGAGGTTTCTTCCAATCTCTAATGAGTCTATGATTTCTGCTGAGGCAACAGAACTAAGGAGTTGGACACTGGGAGATCCGCATTCTTCTTATATTTCTCTATTGTGCATAGAGTGTAATTTCTATCACTGTTTGCCACCTCAAAAATGGTCATAAAGAGCCTCTCCTCACCAGAAGTCTTCAGTTGTCTTATCCCTGTAGCTACACTATAGGAACTTCAGGGAATCATACCTAGGCATTGAAGGTCTAAATACAACTTCTGCTCTGTGTGTGTACTTAGGTGCTCCTTGAGCCTTTCATCATAAAACATAGCACTTTTTTTTGTCATTAATAGACTTCTCCCCCCGATAAGTGTAGCTGCAGACTACTGGTTTTGTTGTTGCAAGGCCTGTTCCAAATCTCAGTAAATCAATGGACGTTTCAGCTGGGAACATCCACGAGTATGGCAGACCCAGGTAGTTAGTGACTGAATCTGTGAGGTGTAACAAGAAGGGCCATTTGAAACGCAGTCTAACTATCACAGCACAATCGTCCATCTTGCTAGGTCTGCAAAACTCAGAAGGAAATACTCTGGAAGCTGCTGAGATGACTTGAGTGTGTCTTTATATTTGTACTGGAAAATCAAAGACTTCCATTGAGCCGCAGTATGTAAAAATTAATTTCTGGTTACAACAGGCTTCTAGCCAGAGCCTCGTCCTTCATATGAGGGAAAAATGAGACAGAAAACAATGCCTTCAAATCCCATTTGAATGTCATTCCTGCTACACATTTATATCTTCTTGCAAACCCTTCTGTAAAGGAAAAGTTGTGAGGTGTATTTTATTTATCTTACTAACCATGTCCTTCTACAGAACCTACATCTCTACCAGTAAATTAAAGAATGCCAGGTAGCATTCTCCACAACCATAAATTAGTCTCTTGATCAGTGTAACTTTTAAAGCAGTCACAGATTCACAGAATCACAGATTAGTAGGGGTAGGAAGGGACCTCTGGAGATCATCTAGTCTAACTCCCTGCCAAAAGCAGTATCACCTCTCTGGGAAGCCTGTTTCAGTTTTCCATCACCCTCACTGTAAAGAAGTTTTTCCTGATGTTGAGGTGGAATCTCCTGTGCTCCAACTTGTACCTGTTGCTCCTCATCCTATCACATGGCACTGCTGAAAAGACACTGGCCCCTTCTTCCTGAGACCCACCATTCAGATAACTATAGACGTTGACAAGATACCACCTTCCTTCTCTTCTCCAGACTAAACAGCTCAAGTTCTCTCAGCCTTGCCTCACAGGAGAAATGTTCAAGTCCTTAATTAGAGTACAATCATCTAACCCACTTTTCCTGAGTTTACCCAGAAGGATGTTATGTGAGATAGTGTCAAAAAGTCTTGCTGAAGTCACAGGAGAGACAACACCCACTGCTCTCCCTTCATCTACCCATTCAGTCATGCTATCATAGAAGGTTAACAGATAAGTCAATAATGATCAATATGTCCCTAATATGGTTTTAGTATCAGACACATAGGACTTTCATAAATACCTGTTAGTTCTTGATTGGGAGTTAGCACATCCTGGAGGCAGTTCCAAATAAATAATGTGCGTGTCTCTGAATTGACAAAAGGCTGATAGCTCATTAGTATGTATGTGGCTGTCCCTAGGCTTTTAGCCTAGAATGGTCCTGGGAACTTTGGATTTACCAGCAAAGTTGTAGCAAGTGTTGTTTGCATACATACATGCTCAATGGAAATGGGAGCACTATGATTGTTAACATCCCACATTTGCTACCAAATATTGGCAATTTTGGAACAAACTTGCTTTATGTAGTACTGCATCTGCCATTTGAATCCACACATGAAGATTAAGACATCTGTGTTAATCAGGAAGTCTTAATGCTGGGTCAGCTCCTGAGTCTTGTGCATTTGCTTACTCCAGTCCATTCTGACATAAAATAAGTATCTGCCTCTATCAAACTCACAGATTCAAGCCCTTACTGTGGAAAATAGGGCAAGACACTTGATTCTCTCTGTTTATTTAGCTACGACTAGATGGAGGCCTGCTGCATGGGTCTTGAAAACATGGATCTCTACTGCAGAACATACCTGAGCTAGCTGCACAGCTTTTGCATGTAGAATGAAAATAAAAGACTACTTAGGCAATTATAACATTTGATGCAAACCTGGAGAAAATCTATAAGAGCTTTCATCCCTGTGTCTTGGGTTTAACATCATTTACTTGAGAAATAATGAATAAGCAGCAAACGAGAGACAACCCTATTACTTAGGCAGAAATAATCTGTTAGCAATACAGAGTGGATTTGGGAGAAACACCATAAATATACTGGAGCATATAATTAGATTACAGATGGTTCTTTACAAAACAATGCAGAGGACTGAATGTTGGTCCTGTTTACCATTCTCTTTCCAGTAGTTTGTGACTCGTTTAGGAGTGAAATGTCTTAGTCTTACACTTGCAGCAACAAAAATCATAATGGTGGATTGCTAATTGGGAGTGTTTCTCTTTAGGTTAAGATATCACCTAATTCAGAGCAAGGGGATCAGCATTTTTTAAGAGCTATAGACTCTTTGATTTTACAAATCTTCTGCTCTCTGTCTTCTTCCCCACTTCTCTCTCATGGGGGAGAAGATGGGGGTTCTCTCTCTTTGCCTATCTTTGAGTTCTTGTGGTCTTAAAAGGGACATGATCCAAGGGGACAAATTTGGTGAGGAACAAACCTCTTTTGCTCCAGATGGTCCTCTAGAGATTAAAGGGGCTAGGTGTATCTGGTATGACACCATCTTTCATGAGTGCACTAATAGTATTCATTTACTATAGGTCCAACATGACAAAATACACCAAGGCACATTTTCTTACCATCACAGAGCTGGGGTCTGGAGGGAAGGAGAGGAAAACCCATTGAGATGCCCTTAAGATGTTTTTGTGTCAGGTTTTCATTAAACAAATCCAAGTGCAAAATCCTGCGTCTCTGTAGGGGCAAAACAAAGCAAAAATCCGTGCTGGATGGTGAGTGGATTGAGAGCAGGGTTGAGGAGAAGGACTTGGGGGTATTGGTAGATGAAAGGCTCAGCATGAGCCATCAGTGTGTGAGTGCAGCCCAGAAGGCCAACTGTGCCCTAGGCTGTATTAAAATAAAAGAATCACCTGCAGGTCAAGGGAAATGATTGTCCCCCTCTGCTGTACTCTTGTGAGACCCCACCTGGAGTAATGCATCCAGTTCTGGAATCCTTACTGTAAGAAGGACATGGAACTGTTGGAGTGAGTTCAAAGCAGGCCTCAAGGGTGATCAGAGGACTGGAGCACCTCTGCTATGAAGACATACTGAGGGAATTGGGGCTATTCAGCCTGGAGAAGAGAAGGCTTACAAGGGACCCTATGACAACCTTCCAATACCTGAAGGGGGCTACAGCAAAGCTGGAGAGAGACTTTTTACAGGGTACTCTAGTGATAGGACAAAGGGGGATGGTTTCAAGTGAAAAGAGGGGAGATTTAGATTAGATCTTAGGAGTCACTCTGAGGACGATGAGGCATCCTGGAACAGGCTGCTCAGGGATGCCCCTTCACTGGAAGAGTTCAAAGCTGGCCTGGATGAGGGACTGGGCAACCTGGACTAGATGACCTCTGCCATCCCTTCCAGCCTAATCCATTCTGTGATTCTGTGACTCTGTTTTCATCCACATAGTCATGCTCACTTTTCTCTCCTCTCCAGGTCCCAAAAAGAGGGAGACTATAGACAAAATTTTCCTTGGAGGTAGCAGTAAGCACGAGTTTTCATGGGGGGGTTTAACTTTTGATTAGCTTATTGATGTTCAACCACTGTGTCCATGAACACTTCAGTCCAAGAACACTGTAGTCCATCCTTTTGTGTCAATGCATAGCCTCACCTGGGAACCTTCACTCCCTCAGGCAGGGTCTGGCTTCAGACACAATACAATGGATGCTTATCTTTCTGTTGACTCAGCTGCTGTTCTGATGTCTTCTTCCTTCTTGTGCTGTGCTCCCCAACAGTTTTACAGACTGCTTTGTAAGCATAACTTTCTTGATCTGCACCAAAAATGATTCTTCTATTTTCTTAGTTTAATCTCTGCAAACCACTAAAATCTCTTCTTCAAGGGTGTATCCAATTATACCTAACTTTTGCCAAACATCAGTTAAGCTTTCAGACTAAGCTGGTAAACTCTTGCTGAAGCACATGTCTAAATTAGGAGAAGTAGATTGCTTCTTGAAATTTGCTGTCTGCATTGAGACTGTCTGGGGAGAGCAGAGATCACCAGTTTCTGCAGTTAATTGGGCTTTTCAGGTACTATGTGCCCTACACTGTGAGGAGAAAGTGCTTGCTTGTGCTTTGATAACATGACAATATACCCTTGCGTTTCATCTTCCCAAAATGTCCATGGAGCTGTCTGATCTTCAGAGATAGTCAGCAACAATAGTCTACACTGTAAATGCTCGGGCCTTTTGAAAAATATGTGTGCTGATTTCTGTTTTTCAGTATACTTTTCTTTGGGATGTGAACCCTAAGGTGATGTCTATAAATAATGAGACCTTAAAAATAAATGGTCCAGAAATGCTGGCATTAACCTCTTTCTGTTGTCTCCATCTGCAGTTGTCAGACAGCTAAATTGGGGTTTATCATGTATTTAGAAATCCTTTTGCTACAGCCAAGCAGTTTCATCTTTAGTCTCACATATCTTTGGATTTCTATTAGTTATATTCCTGTCTATTAACTACAGTAGTTTAGTACAATAAGTAGTACAGTGGTTTGCAAATGTGCTGGTGAATATATGTGCTAGGTTATACACTTCAGCTTAGAAATCTCTCTTATTTGTGAATGATACGCCTAAAGCAAAATGCACTGTTCTAGCCCTAACATCATGACTTATAATCGGGAGTTGGTCTAGGAGTGATTTAGGAGCATGTGCTGGGCACGTTGGCAAGGGCTGCCAGAATACCTAAATTTTTACTCCTGATTTATTGCACTGTGGCCAAGATCCTCATCAAAAGGAATGATCACAGTGTGTGAGAGGTCAGCCAGCTGTCTAACTGCTCCTTCGAGAACAGTTTAGGGCTTTGCTTGAGGTAACAGCAAGCTTGGCAACAGTGATAACTGTTAAGAGTGTCCTGAGGCTTGTAGTTGTCCACCCTTGTATTTGAGATGTAGGATTTGGGGCAACTGTATTTTTATGTCCATAATTTTATATTCATCTGTGGAGTACAATTCTGAGTCTTTGCAGGTGAAAGGGAGTTAAAATCTGAATCTGAAATTTGTTTGGTAGAAAAACAAACCAAAACACATATTTAAGGAGAAACTACCATAAATATAAAATCAGCAGAAGAATCAAGCTGATAAAACCCAGGGTACACATAAATCCCAGTGGTCCCTGTTACAGTAGTCCCAGAGTTCTGACTGGGTTCTGCCATCTCTGTGTCGCCAGATCCTTAACAAGTCAAAAAAGATCAAAAAACCTTTAGGCTGGTGTATGATGCCAGTGTTTTTCACTCACCACCATTCATCAAATCAAAAAGATTTCAAAATTTGTTGTAACTGTGTAAATCCCTGGCAGTTCAGAAATGCATGGTCTCTGATACACAGCCAAAATCCTTAATTTGCAAAAAAAAATTAGAGAAATATAAAGTTTCAATGCTCTTTTCTTCCAATAATCTGTAAAAAATGTGTAACTCTTATTAAGGAATGTCAATACTTTCATTCTTGACCATAATCTGAACCTACAATTGAGCACAAATGATTGTTTTGTACATGATCATAAAAGTCTTCAATCTATGAAGGCATCATAGTTGCTAGTTACTGCAAATAACTGTAAGCAAGTTACTATAATTGCTTTCTGGCAATTAAAGCTTGATTTTTGTATATGTTTATTTTTTTTAATACTGTAGTAAATAACTGCAATACTAATTTCTAAAATCAAATTATGTTCTGTTTGAAATCAAGAAATTATTATACAACAGCGTGGTCTCACTGATCAGTTTGAAATTGCTTCGTTAAAAGTAGCATTTAAAATAACAAAATAGTAAAATATTCTACTGCTTCTCTGGTTTTCCAGTGAAATATTTGCAGTTCCTTAGACAAGGGAGGAGATTAAGTGGAAACCTTAAATAATAGGTATTACTCATCATCTGTCTAAAACTGAAATGATCTTCTTCAGTCTCTGCTATCCAGGCTGTGACTTAGGAAGTCATTTATTTATGTATATATAATATATATTTATTATATTATGTATTTATTGTATATATATAAGGGAGCAATGGCCAAAATGAGGATGTTCCTTCATCATTTGCAGAAACTATAAATTGTCTGTCTTTCTGATACAATGGTTTTTGAAAGTTGAAAGAAGGCTAGCTAGAGGTCTTGATGAAACTGTGACATGAAATCATGGTGGGAAAAGACTGGAAAAGAAACTATACCTTAAAACATTGTGCAGCAATAAAAGTAGAAAATTTTAAGCAGGTGTTCAGGGCATTAAAAAAAAAGTTTTGATAAACAAAATATCTTTCCCAATAAAGATAGGTTTTTGCTAAATTCAGTAACTGTGCTTAGTGTAGAAGTGACAGTTCACCAAGCAATAGAACAATCACTTTTTGCAGCACGCAGACAGTAAACAAAGGAAATTGTGACCCTGGAACCTTGTCCCTCTCCTGTATCATTAGTTTGTCCTTTACTGATTTCAGGAAGTGGTAACATTTGTTAACGACATTTACATATTAGTCAGAAAATGCAGCTGCAGACATGCTCTGGGAGAAATATAATTCACTGAACATCCAGAAGATGGCATAGATGTAGCAAGCCTGGTGTGGGGAAGCCCTTAAGTGTCATTATACATGGGATTAAAAAAAGAAGAGGGGAAAACTTCATACATCTTCACTCATACGTGTCAGGGCTAACCCAGCAAATATCAACACAGTGAAAAAGAACAGAATAACCTGTTTGTGAGGAAAAGTGTATGGACCTTGACTTGTAAAGCTACAGGCAGACGGAGCCTCTTGCAAAGGCTAAAAAAAAGTGACTTTTTAGCAAGGGACAACGAGGTAACTGGAAGAGGCTGCAAGGAGTGAAAGAGATTGAAGCAACATTTAGGTTGCCTGTAAGGATCCTGTCAATAGATTTTGATGAAAAGCATTGAAAGAGAAGGCCATTTATTTGGTTGTTATTAAGATGTTATAAATGTAAATTATGGTACTAGTGTTCTTATTCAGTGGCAATAAAGGATGTTCAACTAAGTGGGACGTCATTAAGTGTGCTGCTATTAATTTTTTGCAATGACAAGGAGATGGAACAAGTATATGTTTTTATCAGTGCAGAAATAGAACAGAGGCAGAATGAAAAAATAGCCTCTGACTGAATGAGCTTTCAGCATAAAATATAATTATAGACAGTATACTACTGAGAGCTGAACACTGCAGCCTGTAACCTGTCACACTGTTTTGTCATTGTGCCAGAAATGGAGGAAAACACTGGTCATACAACAAGACTGAAAGCAGTGGTGATGACAGCTTACAGATGGTCAAACACAGTGCTGAATCCTAAGACTTTCTGAAGTCCTGCATTGCCGCTGCAATGTCTGTTCTTGCATCAGAAGAAAACTCCTGTGTGTTGCAACATGTTCTGTTGAGTGGTTCTTGCACTCATGAGAAACATTCCTTTGGTAAAGCCATCTTGGACAAAGAGCTCTGTGAATACATAACAGGAAGTAAACATTTTGAAAGATGAAACAATTATTAATATTATTGAATGTGAAGACAAATACAAACTGTGATAAGAACCTGAATCATCAGGGAAAAGATGTTGTTTCCTCCAATCATTCATTACCTTTTGTATGAAGTCAGGACAGGACACCCACCTCAGTAGTCCTCGGGTCAAGACATGACTCAGAAAGCTTGACCAAAAGGGCAAAAATGGGGTTTTCGCTTCTCTAAGTAGTGAAGGATTCTGTGTCACATGCTTTTTACATACAACCACAAGTGTAGCTCTTTGATTTGTTTAACAGTGGGTATAATATGTGAGTGATAGATGGTTTAGTGGTAAAAGACTGGACCACGTGTCTAGAAAACTGCTTTCTGCTCTGATGCCAGCATTGTATAGGAGCAGGGACAAATCACCCAATACTGGAGTTGTACAGCAGGATAAGTACTGCAGCCTAGAGTGCCCCCAAAGACTATCTGCACTTAGACGTGTCCTTAGACGTGCTGACAGGTCTTACAAAAATACTCCTTTGGCGCTTAAAGGCCCTGTGCCCTTTTGACAGGTCCAAACACTCAATGCAAAGCTAAGCTGTGCTGGCTTTCACAGGTTTGCAAACTCATCTCAGTTGTGATTTTCTTGATCTGACAGGCTTTTCTCATACAGGGCAGCAGCCAAAATTGGGCTACCAGGAAGGTGCTTATTTTGTAGCAAATATCTCAATGTCAACAACAACTGAAATCTTTCACTTGGGGTGATCTGCTGAGAAATCAAAAAAATCAATAAAATTAAGCCTCCCCCCTAGAAATATGTTGTTACAAAATTACCAGTTATTTCTCATGATTTATGGTGTCTAAGATGTTTAGACACCAATCTATGTTATGACTTGTATAATTTTTTCTGTGGCAAATAGTTAAAAATACTTTCTGATGGAAGAGGAGCCATTCTAGCTTAAGGTGAAAACCACAATTTCTGTGAAGAATAAAATAGAAAGTATAAAGCAGACAGATCCATTTCTTCTCCTGTGTTTTAGTTGTAAATCTCCTCCTCTCAAATATGATTTCCTTCTTGATGACTTGAGCACATTAGTAGGAATATCACCTAAAAAAAGAACACTATTAGCTTTGAATTAAGATACCAGTGTTAGACTTTCCTTCCAAAATCAAACTGTGTACTGTCCTATATCTACAGTTAATACTGAAGCTTTCAGTATGGGATCAGTCTATTTGTCAGTGATGTTAATTCTTGTTACTGAAGAGATTATAGATTGTGAGCTGAGGATAAAGAACTGTTTACAATTTGGCTTGTAAAACCTGTTTCTATATTAAGCATAAATGCATAGTTTGTTTCATGGAAAAGGAAATGAATTTCTACTTCTCTGTCCAAATGGCATAGATCTGGCAGTTCCAGAGATAATTAACAATGAGTAACACAAAATAACCTTCTATTCTGGGATTACATTGTATTTTTTACTTTTTTGTTGCTTTGTCCATAATTCTTCTGTATAAGAATTTTCATTGTCTTGGAACTAACATAAAACTAAATGCAATGCATGAATTCATCAATTTAAAGACATAATTATGAAACAAAACTTAATTAATGGCCATGTTCCAGCAAATCACATAGTTTCTTACAAGCATCTCAAGCTGATTTATAGCATTTACGAAGCACTGGTTAAGACCAACTGCTGTATGTTCACTTTAGCATTATTGCATGATGAACTGAGAAGATCATGGCTCCCTCTCCTGCTTTGACAACCTTTCCCCTCTAATATTTGTTGATTGACTTGTTATATTAAAGTTCCATCATAATTCAATGTCAGTTTAGAGTTCTTATTAATCATGCTTTCAAATTGCACATGTGCAAAATTCCTTCATGAAACCATTGAAGAAGCTCTGACAGGAGCATGGTAGGACTCGTATAGCTTCAGGACAAGAAGTATGCTTGTTCTACACCACATGGACACTCACATAACTGACTTGGGTTAGCTCGAAGAAGACCAACTTGAAATAACCTGATTAAAAACCACCTATAATCTGAGGCAAATTCACAGTCGGGCTAGCTAGACCTGCTTAGCTCTGCCTTTCAGTAAAGGAATGAGGATGTGTTGAGTAATAAGGAAAAGAAGCCATGAGGAAAAATTAAAGCTAACACTACCTGAAAGAAGTCATCCAAGTCCTAAATGTCAGCAAAATGATGTCATCACCACTGCTAATACAGACACCATTAAATTGTCAACTCTGAAAGCTTTCACCTTCTGCAATGCACTGAACACACAGAGAAATGAATGAAATATAAAAGACAATAGGATTCATTCCAGAGTTGATTACCTGCCAGGTAATGCCTTCGGCATCCTCCTTAGAGACAGACTTAGCCCAAGGTAAGGAATGAGGACTTCCTGAGGCCAGTTCCACATCCCTCTGCGTTCGCACCATGTGAGGGCACGTGGCACTACACAGGAGTTTGGTTGTCCAGCCACTGACTGTCTACTGCATGCTGACTGTTGAGTTGTTCTGGTAAACTTGAAGCTTAGGCAGCCCTTCGTGTGTCAAATCATTATCCCCGCTACCCAGTAGCTTTGTAAAAACAAAACCATCTGTGCCAAAAGATGGCTGTTTTGTAACCATATCTTTTTTGCTGAGATCATATGCCTCAGTGCTCAGTTAGTTAATCACAAATCTCTAGCAGACTTATTTTTTTAATTAACATTAACAAAGTAGATTTGTCTTTTTTGACTTACTGTAGATAAGGCTTTTCTGCCTTGATGAAGCTCAACTCACTTGTTTTACATTTCTTTTCTTTCGTGTTTTAAATTCCTATTTCTTGTAAGACTTAGCAGTAAGTGGTCCATAAAAAAATCCTGGTTTCTCCTCAAACATAGGAATTTTAACTTGCTTGAAATTTAAAAATAGCCTCTTCCTCAAGCAGACTTTAAGATTAAAACAGACTAGTGACTTCATGCAAAGTGTTAAAACACATGCCTCTTCCCAATCACTTAATTCAGAGATGGCTTCATGTATTTTGCCCTTTGGCAAAGCTTAAGAATTTTACGTTTACTACTTGCTAAAATGCTGTGCATACTCTCCCGAAAGCAAGTGATATGCTCCTCACCCTTCAAAGTCATTCATTTTTATAAATTAACTGATTCTTCATTTCTAAACAAAGAAGGAATCACCAAAATTCATCATTTCAAGTGGCATGGTTGAAACAGTAAAATACCTAACCTGGGAGTATGTATACACAGCTGAGGAATCAGTGGCTAGAGAAGGCAGGTGGCCAAACTGATATGACTGCAACTTCAAAGGCTGTCAAGAGGTGGAAAGCCCAGAGTTCATCCCAGGAGAAGTTCAAAAGGGTAATTCTCCCAGAAAAATGCTTACAGTGGAAATGGACCATTAGAAGGTGCCGCCACCTCCATGGGCATTTTAGATCAGCTCAGTAGCATGCTACTGAGGGTTGGTTCCCAGTGGGGTGTGCTTACCTTGCAATAAGTTACCCAGTGGGCACCTACCCTGGCTTTGTAGGGGCCAGAGTGAACAAATCAGACTAGTTCTGCTTTGCTCCTGACTAGGAGGTGTGCTCTGGGCATGCAGTCACTGAATGCACTCATTCCACAGAGCCAGGACAGGGTTAGTTTGAAGTAAAACTCACTGACTGCATAGTCAGGGACAGTCAGGTCCTCAGCATGGACTATTTAATGCTGTTTGTCGGCTCTCACTGGGCCTTCCTACTTGTACTTCCTGCTCTGGGGCAATTTCAGCTGCTTGAATGCTGAACTATAATGAGAAAGAAGAGAATCAGATGGGCTATGTGAAGGAAAGTTTAATCCAAATGAGTCCCTATGCTTGGACACACAGAACCCGAGCAGTCCTAGCACTGATCTATGGCCTCTCTTCTAACTTAACAGTGCATTCAGACCTACACAGCTGACAAAGCGACTCTTGTTTATGGCAATAGGAAAGCATACCTTATGTAGCAATGACACCGTGAATTTATTGAGATCTTAAGAATCTAATCATAGGTGCTCCAGATCTGATACTGACAAATATGAATTCAAATTGCTATCAATATAATTCTTAGTTTCTGCACATTTTCCTGGTGTGATAGTCACTCCCTCACCACTCCTTGGGATACTAATGTTGGCAATTTCTTTGCTGCAGCAGCGGAGTTAGAAAGTAGTCAGTGTGCATAGTCCTTCTCCATAAGGAACATAATGTTCATCTGAGTAGTTTCTTCTTCCTGACTTGGCAGCACTTTTATATTTATTAACTAGATTATTATAGTAACCTACTAGATATCGGAAGGAACTTCTTCACAGTGAGGGTGACAGAGGACTGGAACAAGCAGCCCAGGTAGGTTGTGGAGTCTCCTTCACTGGAGATGTTTAAAACCCGCCTGGATACGTTCCTGTGAGACCTGGTCTAGGTGATCCTGCTGTGGCAGGGGGATTGGCCTAGATGATCTTTCAAGGTTCCTTCCAATCCCTAATGATTCTACAGTTCTATGAACTATGTTCTATGAATAGGTTGAATAGGACCGGTCCCAGCACCGATCCCTGGGGCACTCCACTAGATACAGGCCTCCAGCTAGACTCTGTCCCACTGACCACCACTCTCTGATTTCTTCCCTGTAGCCAGTTTACAATCCACCTCACTGCCCAAAAATCTAGACCACACTGCCTCACTGTCTGCGAGGATGCTGTGAGACACCGTGTCAAATGCCTTTCTTAAGCCAAGATAGATCACATCCACTGCTCTGCCATCATTCATCCACCTGGTTACGCCCTCATAAAAGGCTATCAGGTTGGTCAAGCATGACTTTCCCTTTGTAAAGCCATGCTGACTGTCCCTAATGACCCTCCTATCCTTGATGTGCCCAGAAACAGCCTCTAGTACAAATTGTTCCATCACCTTTGCTGGAATGGAGGTGAGGCTGACTGGCCTATAGTTACCTGGGTCTTCCTTCTTTCCCTTTTTAAAGATTGGGGTAACATTTGCTATCCTCCAGTCCCTAGGCACCTCTCCTGTTCCCCAGGACCTAGAAAAGATGATGGAGAGTGGCTTAGCAATGACTTCTGCCACCTCCCTTAGCACATGCGGCTGCATCCCGTCTGGGCCCATGGATTTGTGCACATCCAGTTTGCTCAACTTATCCCTAACCCAGTCCTCATCAACCAAGTCAGGCTCACCTGTTGCTTCAACCTCCTCTGCAGTCTGGGGTCTAATGTCAAGACTGCCCCCAGCAGTATAGACAGAGGCAAAGAAAGTGTTAAGTATCTCTGCCTTCTCTGCATCCTCTGTTTCCAGGGTACCCACCTCATTCTGCAGGGGCCCTACGTTGCTTCTAGTTTTACTTGTACTTGCTATATATTTGAAGAAGCTCTTTTTGTTGCTTTTGACCTCTCTTGCAAGGTTTAATTCCAAGGAGGCCTTGGCTTTTCTAGTTGCATCCCTACATTCCCTCACCAGAGCCTTATAATCACCCCAAGTGGCCACTCCCTCCTTCCATGACCTATAGGCTTGCTTCTTCCTCTTCATTTTGCCTAGTAGTTCCCTGGTTAACCACACGGGTCTTTTGGCTCCCTTCCTTGACTTATTCCTTGTTGGGATACTCATTTCTTGTGCTGCAAGAAAGCAGTCTTTGAATGTTGACCAGCTATCCTGAGCTCCCTGGACTGTGGGTGGCTGGCTGAGTGGGTCTCCCAGCAGATGTCTGGGTAGTATATAGGCATTTCAGGGAGCGACCCGAGTGCTCCAATCTCACCCTAGGATAGCAAGAGGTCACTTGTTCTTCCTTAAGATCGGAGCTCTGCTCCACTTGTGCTCACCCATCAACCATCCCACTGCCCTTCAAATCTAGTTTAAAGACGTTTTCAGAGTGGATACACCATCCACTATTGCCTCCCGATTTAGTATCACATTCTTCCACATTTTGTCTGATTTGTTTTCCTCCACAGAAATTAAGATCTTTAGCCGCTTTACAGACATATAGTTAGACAGTTCCCTTCCCTTTAAAGCATTTTGTGTTGGGTTATCTCAAAAGGCATAAGACTAAAGCATGACTTTTATGGGATGGAAGAAAAAGGTTGACCACTGGATCAAAATAAAGTAATAGTGAAAAAATGAACTGCTAATTCAACCACATCTTCAATGGAAAAATCATATTACAGTGAAAACACCACCATATTTCTTTCTCCTTTTTGAGTTTAACTTGGAATACCACCACAGCTTTAAAACTGGATGAAAAGCAAAAAGTTTTGGAGTGACAATTTCTAGCTTCTGTTTTGCTGTGGCAGCAGTACAAGGGAAAAAGGTCTTTGTGTTAAAAGATAGCTGAGGTTGTTTGGCTCAATTTCCTGACCTTGATCTTCACATTGACACTAAGAATATCTGATCACTGCACCCTAATTTATTTTTTCTTAGTGAAAACTATACTACTATACTTTCTCATTACTTCTAGTATTGTATGGGTGATATTTCCACCTTCTTAATGCAACAGTCAGCTCATATTAGGTAACTTCATTTTTATTTTGTTTTGCAAAGGGTCACAGGTTGTATAGTTTGGAAGATGTCAATGTAAATGAAAACTAAACTACAGTTTAAATTGGCAATTGTATTCCCCAACTCCCTTGCCTGATGTTAACTTATTCTGAGATAAAGGGCTGGCTCACCACCTTCTGTCACAGCAATGCTCACTCACCACTGAATTGAATGGCTATTCATCTGGTCCCTCTGATAATGCGCAGACCCTCATGG
The DNA here is from genome assembly GCA_013400115.1 of Rhinopomastus cyanomelas. Classification (NCBI taxonomy): domain Eukaryota; kingdom Metazoa; phylum Chordata; class Aves; order Bucerotiformes; family Rhinopomastidae; genus Rhinopomastus; species Rhinopomastus cyanomelas. Next base: position 39,389 of record VXBP01003030.1, on the reverse strand, counting down.
CTTGATTCATGCAGGCAGGTCACTGAATTAATCATTGATCAAAGTTTGCCCAATGCATTTTAACAAGTTGGTTAGATCCTCGGTTAACCTCTGGACTTCTAGTTGCTGGAGAAGGATGTATGAACTGTGAAGACAATTAGTTAAGGGTAGGAATTCATACCATGATTATGTAACAACTGACAGTGTACTTTTTCAGAATTTCCTTCACCAGGAATGATTGAATAGTAGCTAGAATACACATTGTACATCTTAAGAATCTTACTGATGCATTAAACATTATGGAAGATTATGTTATTGAACAAAATATTTGACACCAGAGTGGTTCCCGGTGCATTTCAGACACCTTTTTCACTTAAAGAGCAGGTTTTCTGATAAACAAATGCTGAATTTTGGGGCTTGCGATATAAGAAGTGATTTGTCAGAAGTTTCAATAATTTTCCTGGCAATCTTTTTCCATTCTGCTGGTGCTACTAACAAAAGAAATTACTTTTTAAGTGGATGGGATGCAAACATCCTTTTGATGATCCATAAACTCAGTGAGGCTTGGATTTCTGATCAGTTAGACGTTCTGTCCTGTTTCTGCACAGCATTTTCCCACAGTAACCAGCTAAACACTGTGTTTCTGACTAGACTGAAGGTTTTACAGAGAGCATGCAAGAATGGGCTTATGGGAGCTTTTCTGAACTAACTTCAGTAACAAGCACGATCTCAGAATTTTCACAGAATCACAGAATGTTACAGGTTGGAAGGGACCTTGAAAGATCATCTAAGTCCAACTCCAGCTGCTGGAGCAGCGTAAGCCTACAGCACCTGGTGTATCCAGACTGTCTCCCATCCAAGTACAAACCAGGCCTGACCCTGCTTAGCCAATCCAACATTCCATTTCTATGTCTCTTCACAGAAACACAGGTGACTATTTGCAAATTACAACTAGCCAAATGAACTGCTTCAAGCTTCTAGCTCCCTTTTACCACTGTTTTTTTCAAATAGAACAGTGCAAAGGTAAATCTTGCTCCATCTTGTAAGAAGTGTGAGAGAATATCCTTTTCACATCTCTGCCTACTCAGTTTTCACAGAAATCACACAAAACATTGACTGAGACATCTAAGTCCTATGCAGATGTGACAAAAGAACCATAAGGATTAAACCTTGCAAGAGAGGTGAAGGACAAGGGAAAGGGCTTCTTCAAATACATTGCAGATAAAACAAACACTAGAGGCACGGTAGACCCACTATTGAGGGAGGTGAGTGCCCTGAAGACAGAAGATACAAAGAAGGCAGAGACACTGAACACCTTCTTTCCTCTCTCTATACTGCTAGAGGCTGTCCTGATGAGCCACAGATTGCTGAGGCCCCACAAAAAGTCAGGACAAAGGAGAACAAGGCTAGAGACCAATTAAGCAACCTGATGTACATAAAACCATGGGTCCTGATGAGATGCCTCTGCGGGTGATAAGGGAGACAGCAGAAATCATTCCTATGCCACACTCCATCATCTTTGGTAAGTTGTGGGGATCAGGAGATTTGACTGTTGCACTGTATTAAAACAAAGGTAAGTCTTTTTCTCAGTTCTGCTATATTGCTGTTTGCTCTAGAAATGGAGCTGACTAACCAACATGTAGTTTCCCGGATCATCCTTCTTGACCTTCTCAAGGACTAGAACATTTTGCCTTCCTCCAGTGCTCAGGCACTTCTCCTGTTCTCCACAACCTTTTTATAGATGACCCTGTCTCTTACCTTCAGGGCTCAGGCTTCACAAGGCCTGGCCTTAGCTGTGAAGACCACAGCAAAGAAGACATTCAGTAACTCCATCATCTCTGTGTCTTCCACCACTAAAACACCTGTCTCATTCATCAGTGGACACACATTTTCCCTAGTTTTCCTTCTTCTATCAATATACTGAAATAAACCTGTCTTACTGTCTTTGATAGCCCTTGCCAGATTTAATCCTAGATCAGCCTTAGGTCTTCTGCATACCAATGCACGCAGCACGGAGAATATGCAAGAGGAGTTAGAAATCTGTGTACAGTCAGGTGGTTACGATTTGGTAGCGATTACGGAGACCTGGTGGGACAGCTCGCATGACTGGAATGTGGCCATGGATGGCTACGTCCTTTTTAGAAGGGACAGGCCAGCAAGGCGGGGTGGAGGAGTTGCCCTCTATGTGAGAGAACAACTGGAATGCATTGAATCGTGTTCTAGGGCAGCAGAGGACAGAGCTGAGAGTTTGTGGGTGAGGATTAAGGGGCAGGCGGGCATGGGGGACACTGTTGTGGGTGTCTGTTACAGGCCTCCAGATCAGAGTGAGGAAGTTGATGAAGTCTACTACAGCCAGCTGGCAGCAGCCTCACAGCTGCAGGCCCTGGTTCTTGAGGGAGATTTTAACTACCCAGACATCTGCTGGGAGACCCATTCAGCCAGCCACCCACAGTCCAGACGGTCCCTCCAGTGCATTGGTGACAATGTCCTGATGCACATGGTGGAAGAGCCCACTAGGAGAGGGGCAGTGCTGGATCATGTACTCACCAACAAGGCGGGTCTGGTTGAAGCAGTAAAGGTTGGGGGCTGCCTTGGTTGCAGCGACCACAAGATGGTGGAATTCAGGGTCTCGTGTGGTAGGGACAGAACAGCTAGCAAAACCGCAAACCTGGACTTCAGGAGGGCCAACTTTGGCCTTTTCAAGCAAATGCTAGGGGAAATCCCATGGGACAGGGTACTGGCAGGTAAGGGAGCTCAGGATAGCTGGTCAACATTCAAAGACTGCTTTCTTGCAGCACAAGAAATGAGTATCCCAACAAGGAATAAGTCCAGGAAGGGAGCCAAAAGACCTGTGTGGTTAACCAGGGAACTATTAGGCAAACTGAAGAAGAAGAAGAAGAAGAAAGCTTATCTAGTCACCGTCACAGAATGTTACAGGTTGGAAGGGACCTCAAAAGATCATCTAAGTCCAACCCACCCTGCTTGAGCAGGTTAAGCCTACAGTACTGTCTCCAGATGTCCTACATGGGGCTTGAACCCATGACCCCAGGAATTCAGAGTCCCATGCTCTACCAACTGAGCCAACCAGGTGCCTTATAGGTCATGGAAGGAGGGGATGGCCACTTGGGATTATTATAAGGCCCTGGTGAGAAAATGTAAGGATGCAACTAAAAAAGCCAAGGCCTCCTTGGAATTAAACCTTGCAAGAGAGATCAAGGGCAACAAAAAGGGCTTCATCAAATACATCGCAGGTAAAACTGAGTAGGTAGTGAGGTGGATCATAAACTGGCTACAGGGTAGAAGTCAGAGAGTAGTGATCAATGGGACAGAGTCTGGTTGGAGGCCTGTATCTAGTGGATTGCCCCAGGGATCAGTGCTGGGACCAGTCCTATTCAACCTATTCATTGATGACTTGGATGAGGGATTGGCATGCACTGTCAGCAAGTTTGCTGTTGACACAAAGCTGGGTGGTGTCGCCGACACCCTGCAGACTGTGCTGTCATTCAGCAAGATCTGGACAGGCTGGAGAGCTGGGCTGAGAAAAATCTAATGAAGGATAATGAGGGTAAGTGTAGAGTCTTGGATCTGGGCAAGGACAACCCCAGGTACCAGTATAAGCTGGGGACTGACATGTTGGAGAGCAGTGTAGGAGAAAGGGACCTGGGGGTCCCGGTGGACAGCAGGATGACTATGAGCCAGCAATGTGCTCTTGTGGCCAAGAGGGCCAACAGCATCCTGGGGTGGATCAGAAGGGGGGTGATTAGCAGATCAAGAGATGTTCTTCTCCCCCTCTACTCTGCCCTGGTGAGACCACATCTGAAGTATTGTGTCCAGTTCTGGGCTCCTCAGTTCAAGAGGGATGTGGAGCTGCTGGAGAGGGTCCAACGTAGGGCGGCAGCGTAGGATGATGAAGGAGGTGGAGCCCCTCCCTTACTAGGAGAGGTTGAGGGAGCTGGGTCTCTTTAGCTTGGAGAAGAGGAGACTGAGGGGTGACGTCATTAATGTCTATAAATATTTGAGATGTGGGTGTCAGGAGGATGGAGCGGGGCTCTTCTCGGTGTCATGTAGTGATAGGATGAGGGGCAATGGTTGTACGCTGGAACATAGAAGGTTCCACATCAACCTGAGAAGGAACTTCTTCACGGTGAGGGTGACGGAGCACTGGAACAGGTTGCCCAGGGTGGTTGTGGAGTCTCCTTCACTGGAGATGTTCAAGGCCCACCTGGATGTGTTCCTGTGTGACTTGGTGTAGGTGATCCTGCTGTTGCAGGCGGATTGGACTAGATGACCTTTTGAGGTCCCTTCCAGTCCGTAGTGATTCTATGATTCTCATTTCCCCTCTGCTTTTTTTGAGAACATTTGTATATTCCTCTCAAGTGGCCACTCTTGTTTTTCAGAAGATCCTTTCTCACCCATACAAGTCTCCTTCTTCCTTCGCTTGCTTTCTTATTCCTAAAGATGCACCAAACTTGAGCTTGAAGGACATAGTATTTGGATATTGACTGGCTCTCATGAACACCCTTGCCTTCTAGAATGTTGTTAAGTAGATTTTTGAAGAAGCTAAATTTAGCTCTTCTGAAATCTTGCTTGATTGTTTACTTCTTCTTCACAGGATACTGAATGCTACTTCTTCAGGTTTGCTGAATATTAGGTGGTATAGGCTCAGGGTTTGTTTTTTCTTTACTGTAATTTCTGTGGTAAATTGTTAGCCTGTTTAAGCTACAGTTCTCACAAAAATGCCACTGGGGTATTTCCCTAATCCAGTGTGTTAAAAAAGTGATAACATTTTATGAACAATCAACATTATAAACAACCCATGCTTTATGTATATTGTTATCAGCTTAGTGTATAGGCAGCATCTGTTTTCACTGAGATGCTGCTGTAATTTTTTACCCTAACTCAGCAGCTGGGATAAATGAAATAGTAGTGAAAGACCAAACTAACCGTTTGAGGGCCAGAAGTCTGCTGGAATAAAGAGAAATGGTGACTGTTGAGGAGGACAATGATCAGAGAATTTGTAACCTCCAGATGTCCCAATAATAATTCCCAACCACACAATCTTGTAATGTCCTGTACATTATGCTCCACAGCAGACTGCTCTATCTCAAACAAACTTCTTGCCTGTTTGCTTCTGTTATATTTTCTTCCCACAGTGCTGCAGAAGGACATGGTTGAAAGAGCAGTTCCTCTGAAGCCATCACACATCACCAACACTGGCAGCTTCCAACAACACTCAGGCCCCAGTGTTGCAATAGGAATAAACCTGCCTTGTTCTGCTTTGTAACTGGAAAGCCAAGCATTTTGGCCTCAAGTCACACTCTTAAGCTTCTCCTTGGATTCCAGCTTTCAAAATACCAAAGCATAAATTGCTTTCTTTCTTAATCCTCTCCAACTCTCTGGCTCACCACCTCAACCTTCTTCGACAGCTGAGAGTGAGGAACCTGCAGGAGCAGTCAGGAAAGGTTATATCTAGAAAAAATGACAGTCTCAGTAACCAGCAAGGTAGAACAGAAGTACGATGAGCTCCTCAATCTGACTGACTGACAACACACTCAGGAGATGCCATTGGGAAGACAAGACCCTGCGTGCTGAGGAAGGTGAGGAGGAGTGATGAGGAATAAATGAACACTATTTGCGGGTTCATGGCTGAGTAGAGGGAGTGAGAGGTTGGCATGACTGATGGCACAGAATAGTGTAATAAGTTTAAAGTGCCTTTATTCTAATGAGGACAATTAATTGGACTTTTAGTCATTGCAATTGAAATATTCAAGCTTTTCCTACACTAGATTGCTCTGTTAGAATTAGGGCTCTACCATAGCTTTTAACCAAATCTCTCTAAGTTCCGTTTCTAGCCCTGCATCCCTCCATCAAAACCTTTCTTACACTTGGACCACTCCATACTGTCAGATAGATGAAAAATATGCTTTGTTCCTTTTCTTAATAGCTGTGCAGCACTGCAGGCACTCAGTGCTACTTTTCATGTCAAGGAGGGTTGTTTGCTTTAACACTGGCACTGCAGTTGAGCCAAAGTTGTCCTACTATTTGCATTAATTATACAGCACCCACAGCATGAGCCCATCCCTGAAGAGCACAGCAAGATCTCCAGTGAGAGGATCAGTCTGCAAGAAGCTAGAGCATTTTGGATGAAAAGCCCCGCACAAATGCAATATGATAGATCTTGTAGTATTAACAACCCTGTAGTTATGCATTGCAGGGGTTGGAGATGACTGAGCAATCTTAGAGACGGTATTTACAGTAACAGCTTTGCACAAAGAGGTCACTTAGAGATAAAGTGGCAGTTAATTCAAAACAGAATTTCAGACCTAGCTTTGCCTTTTTCCCCTCTTTGAAGGAAATGGGAGGTGACACAATTGGATTAGATACACATTTTAGTCTTTTTCAGAAACCAGGATATTATTTACTGAAAAGATTGTAATAGTTTCAAGCTGATAAATTCAGTACATTGTTTTTGGCATGCATATAGATTCTTAAAACAAATGCTATTTACCAGAATTTTTGTAGAAGCTCCTTTGGACTCTCAACAGGGTATTAGGTAAGTATGGGCTTTGTAGCACTATAGAAAAATGTACGTTTTAACAGAAGCCTTTCAAAGTCTGGCAATGCTGTCCAGCCTAACCTCCTCTACACAAAGCTCTCGAGATTAATATTTTAAGACTTGAATGCCAAAGTCCACAATACTGAGACTACTCCTAACATGACAGTGAATAAATGAGAGTGATAAAGAGTTACTTCGGCAAAAGAGTTAGGAGCAGAGGTAGAAAAATGAGAAAGAATCCAAAGGGAAGAAGTTCCAGAAACTCAGGAGAAGCAGAAGACACCTTCCCTCTTCAGCACTACTGTATCTGAGATCACCAGCAGTGAAGATGGCCTGGTCTGCCAAGGAAAGTGTGAAAAACTCACTACTCTAAAGTACCTTTGATTCTGTGTGCATACATGCACACGAAATGCATAAAACCATCCAAGATGAGCATGTGTATACAAACTCAGGTTTTTTTTACTTGTGGGTGCCTATCCCAGTGCAGATATATAGGTTACAATTATTTTCATTTAATTGGTATTCGTTTCAGAATCTGCTGCTAAAGCTAATAGGTGCAGTAGTTCTTTTGAGGCAGACTACTGCTCTCCGCTCTCACTTTCTAGCAGCCAGCTGTTTTTATCTTTGCTAGAGATGAAATGTTTTACTTGCTGTGGAACTGCAAATAAGGCAGGATTCACCTTCTTTGTTATGTGTGCCCAAAACTAGGACTGGCAGGACATCTTGTAATGTGTCGCATCCAAATATTGTCTTGCCAAAGCTGGAATTAAACTGTCTCACTGAGTTTGGTTGCTCCAGGTTCTTGGAGGTTCAGCTTTATTGAAAATCCAGAGACCTTTCCATGGCCTAGGCCTGATGGCCAAGCTCCAGAGAAAAATCAGTGTGGCTCAATGCATTCTTCTGGACAGAGAGGGTTATTTTCTGGCCAACCAATCTTGTCAGTGATTATATGTTGCCCTCTTGCTGTCCAAAGTAAGTTTGTTCCCATCACCCATGTGAGAACTTTAGGCTGGCCTCCCACATTCACCTGGGTAGCTTTGTGAGATGTCTGCTTGGAGTCTGTGTTCAGCTTCCACCTGGCTCAGTAGCATCTTATCCATGTTATTCAGTAGCAACCTTATGGCTTCACTAAATATAGAGTGCTTTCCTGCTTCTCTTCACCTGTGGAGAGCACCTCAAACCTCCAAGTACAGGGCTGTGTTAAAGGATAACATTTAGAAGCAGCGTTCTAAGGTGTTTTTTGGTGACTTTTGGTGACTGATTTGAAAGCATGAAGAAATGTCTCTACAGATCAGCTGAGGTATACTCAAGGAACTAAAAAAAAAAAAAGAAAAGTGAAGGAAGTTATTGGAAAGTACATGTAGCTAATCACAGTCTAGACGAGTAATAAAACAAGGCAATGTGGGGAAAATTTAAACAAACCAAGGCTGAAGGGAAATACAATAAGTAAAAGTATCTTGCAAAAAATTGATCAAATGATTCTGAGGCTGAATAAGCACAAAAATGTCTGAAGGAAGATCAAGACAGCAAGGCACAAAAGCAATGTGCTAAAGATTTGTTTCTGTGGAAATATAGTTGGCCAATAGTACCAAACATTTTGGGGCAGGTGGAAGCAGTAGTGAACTACATGCTACAAAGGTGAAGTAAATATAGAGAAAATATTTTGAAGCCTGCATTTAGAAGCTTAAAGTCCACTCTGCAATGATGTCATGTCCTGATGGAATCGTGAAAGTAATTTCTTGGGCTTGTTGATTCACTTGGGTCAGATTAAGGGAGACTTACACCACAGGTCCACACAAAAATCGAGTTTGATAAAGGTAATAGATGTCAGATCAAAAGAGTGGAACACAGGAAATGGAAAAGGGGGAGAAGGGAAAAAGAGAAAGAAAGGGGAACACAGTGCCAGATCACCACTCCAGGTTCCAGTGAAGTCTTCAGTGGTTTAGCTTTTCTCTGCTTTCTCAGGTTCACAAATTTTTGGCATCTCACACAGTACTTTTGTCACTCTTTGGTGTGGCCACAGGCTTTGTGGGGCTGATGACTACGCAGCACTGTTCAAATCCCTCTTTTTCATCTCCTACTGGCAGGAGCATTCTCTACCCCCACAATGATATGGGGACTTGTCTTGGGAACTTAGACAAAATATAGATGAGCAAATTCTTGAGAGACAGCAGTCCATTATACTCCTACCACATAAGCATACCTCTGCAGATAAAATGGTCTGCTGATTATCACTGCAGAGTGCATATCTCTATACCACGTGCAGGGCATTCCCTGCTCACAAGTTATAGAATCATAGAATCATTAGGGATTGGAAGGAACCTCAAAACATCATGTAGTCCAATCCCCCTGCAAGATAAGGACCACCTAGACCAAGCTGCAAAGGAACATATCCAGGTGGATTTTAAATGTCTCCAGAGAAGGAGACTCCACAACCTCCCTGGGTAGCCTATACTGGTACCTGGGGTTGTTCTTGCCTAGATGCAAGACTCTACACTTACCCTTCTTATACTTCATTAAATTAATCCCTGCCCAGCTCTCCAGCCTGTCCAGGTCTCAGTGAATGGCAGCACAGTCTGCAGGGGTGTTTGCCATACCACCCAGCTCTGTGTCATCAGCAGACTTGCTGGCAGTACACCCTAATCCCTCATCCAAGTCATCAATGAATAGATTGAACAGGACTGGCCCCAGTAATGACCCCTGGGGCACTCCACTAGATACAGGCCTCCAACTGTCCCATTGACCAGTACTCTCTGGCTTCTATCATGCAGCCACTTCACCATCCACCTCACTACCCAATCATCTGGACCACACTGCCTCAGTTTGGCTGCGAGGATGCTGTGAGAGACTGTGTCAAATGCCTTACTCAAGTCAAGATAGATCACATCCACTGCTCTGCCATCATCCATCCACCTGGTTACACTCTCATAAAAGGCTACCAGGTTGGTCAAGCATGACTTTCCCTTGGTGAATCCATGCTGACTGTCCCTAATGACCCTCCTGTCCTTGATGTGCCCAGAAACAGCCTCTAGTACAAATTGTTCCATCACCTTTGCTGGAATGGAGGTGAGGCTGACTGGTCTGTAGTTACCTGGGTCTTCCTTCTTTCCTTTTTTGAAGACTAGAGTGACATTTGTTACCCTCTAGTTCCCTAGGCACCTCTCCTGTTCCCTACAACTTAGCAAAGATGATGGAGAGTGGCTTAGCAATGACTTCTGCTGTCTCCCTTGGTTTGTGCGGCTGCATCCCATCAGAGCCCATGGATGTGTGTACATCAGTTTGCTCAACTTGTTCTTAACCCAGTCCTCACCAACCAGGACAAACTCCTCTCTTGCCTCAGCTTCCTCTGCAGCCTCAGCAGTCTGGGGCGTGATAGTTCTCCAGAAGTATAGACAGAGGAAAAGAAGGTGTTGAGTATCTCTGCTTTCTCTGTATCCTCTGTCTTCAGGGCACCCTCTTCATTCAGCAGGGGCCCTGCATTTTCTCTAGGTTTAGTTTTACCTGCAATGTGTTTGAAGAAGCCCTTTTTCTTCCCCTTGACCTCTCTTGCAAGGTTTAATTCCAAGAAGGCCTTGGCTAACAATGCAGGTCTTGTGGCTCCCGTCCTTGACTTCTTTCCTTTTGGGATGCTCTTGTGTTGTGCTTTAAATAAGTGCTCTTTGAATGTTTACCCAGTCTCTTGAGCCCCTTTACCTGCCAGTACCCTGTCCCATGGGATTTCCTAGATTTGAAAAGGCCAAAGTTGGCCCTTCTGAAGTCCAGGGTTATGATTCTGCTAGCTATTCTGTTCCTACCACATGAGACCCTGATTCTCCACCACGTCATGTTCACTGCAACCGAGGCTGCCCTCAACCTTCACTGCTTCAACCAGATCCTCCTTGTTGGAGAGTACAAGATCTAGCAACGCTCCTCTCCTAGTGGGCTTCTACATTATCTGCATCAGTAAATTGTCAGCAGCCTCCTGGACTGTGGGTGGTTGGCTGAGTAGGTCTTCCAGCAAATATCTGGGTAGTTAAAATCCCCCATGAGAACCAGGGTCTGTAGCTGTGATGCTGTTGTCAACTGCCTGTAGAAGACTTCATCAACTACCTTATTCTGATCTGGTGACCTATAATAGACACCAACAACAGTGCCACCCATGCCAGCCTACCCCTTCATCCGCACACATAAACTCTCATCTCTCTCTTCATCTGCCCCTGGACAGAACACAACACATTCCAGCTGCTCTTTCATGTAAAGAACAACTCCACCACCCCTCCTTGCTGACATGTCCCTCCTAAAGAGGACATAGCCATCCATGATTACATTCCAGTCATTCTAGCTATCCCACCAGGTCTCTGTAACTGACACCAGATCATAATCACCTGACTGGACACAGATTTCTAACTCCTCCTGCTTATCCCCCATGCTGCACACATTGGTGTACTGGCATTTTAGGGAGCTAGCTGAGTGCTCTGATTTCACCCTAGGACAGCGAAAGACCACCTGGTTTTCATTAAGACCAGAGCTCTGTCCCTCTGATGCACACCACTCAACTATCCCACCCCCACCCTGTATCTAGTTTATCTTCTATTTGCTTACAATCATTTGAGACACTTATTAATCAGAGTCTGACATATGCAAACATAGTAGATACATTTGAATGCTTTCTGCTTCTTCATTTGAAAACTCTGCTCCAAGAAAGAGTTACAATCACAGCTCTGTTTACAAGGCACCAGAGCTCCAAACAACAAATGGGATGCACTTGTCCCAGAGGGGGAAAAGGATCCTGGGGCAGGAATTGGCAGAGCTCATTGACAGGGCTTTAAGCTAGGTTTGAAAGAGGAAGGGGTAAATAGTCTCCTGCTGGCTGGTGACAAACAGTGGGGCAGCTCACCAGTGGCAGAGGGGTGGAGAGCCAGTGAGGGTCCTCAACTTACCGGGGGCAAGCCAGGGATGATGCACCAGGGCAGTCTGTGGAAATGAAGGGAAATTGGCACAAGACGAGGACAGAGCCAGCCCAGCTGAAGTGCCTCTATGCAAATGCACAGAGCTTGGGCAACAAACAGGATGAATTAAGGGCCTCTGTGCTGGTGGGATGCCATGACATAGTGGCTGTTACTGAAACTTGGTGGGATGATTCCCACGACTGGAATGTAGGGATAGATTGGTACAAGCTCTTTAGGAAGGATAGGCAGGGAAGGAGAGGAGGAGGCATTGCCCTCTATATCAGTGAGCAGCTGGAATCAGTGGAGCTCTACCTGGGGAAGGATGATGAGCTGCTTGAGAGTGTGTGGGTTAAAATTAAAATGAAGACGGGATGGTGATGTTACTGTAGGGGTCTGCTACAGGCCACCTGACCAGCAGAACCAAGCAGATGAGGCCCTTCACAGGCAAATACGAGCGGCTTCCAGGTCACAGGCCCTGGGCCTCATGGGGGAATTCAACCATCCTGACATCTGCTGGAGAGACAACACAGCATGGCACCAGCAATCCAGGTTGTTCTTGCATTGCATAGATGATAACTTCCTCCTCCAAATGGTGGAGGAACCAACAAGAAAAGGTGCTATGCTGGACCTTGTTCTCACCAACAGGGAAGGGCTGGTGACCAATGTGAGGCTCAGGGACAGCCTTGGCTGCAGTCACCATGAAGTAGTTGAATTTCAGATCCTCAGGGCAACCAGGAGGGAGATTTCTAAGCTTATGACCCTGGACTGGGTAGTATTCAAGGATCACCTCCTCTGTGTCCAGAAGCAATGTATACCGACAAAGAGGAAAGCAGGGAAGAATGCTAGGAGGCCTGCCCGGCTGAGCAAGGAGCTCCTGGACATGCTGTCACACAAAAAGAAACTCCACAAGGAGTGGAGGAGAGGACAGCTACAATGGGGGGTATGTAAAGAAGCTGCCCAAACAGCTAGAGATCTGGTTAGGAAAGCCAAGGCACAGTTTGAATTGAACCTAGCCAGGGAGGTCAAAGGAAACACCCAAGAATTTCTACAGGTATATGAATGGTAAAAAGAAGACTAGGGAAGGTGTGGGCCCCCTCAGAAAGGAAACGGGTGATGTGGTCACAAGTGACATGGAAAAGGCTGAGGTTCTCAGTGACTTCTTTACCTCAGTCTTCACTGCAAAGAACTCCAGCCACACTCCTGGAGTCATGGAAAATAATGGCAGGGACTGCAGGGAAGAACTGCCCATCATAAGTGAAGATCTGGTTCGTGTTCACCTGAAGAACCTGCAAGTGTTCAAGTCCATGGGACCCAATGGGATACATCCACAGGTACTGAGGACTGGCAGATGAAGTTGCTAAACCCCTCTCTATTATATTCCAAAAGTCATGGCGGTCTGGTGAAGTCCCCACTGACTGGAAAAGGGGAAACATAATTCCTATTTTCAAGAAGGGTAGGAAGGAGGAGCCAGGGAACTACAGGCCAGTCAGTCTCAACTCTGGGCCCAGTAAGATCATGGAACAGATCTTTCTGGAGGCACTACTGAGACAGGAGAATAGTGAAGAGGTGATGAGGTACAATCAGCATGGCTTCACCAAGGGCAAGTCCTGCCTGACAAACCTGGTGGCCTTCTATGAACAGGTCAGAACATTAATGGATGAGGGGTGAGAGACTGATGTCATTTACCTGGACCTGAGCAAAGCCTTTGACACTGTCCCGCCCCACATGGGTAAAGAACTGGCTTGATGTCCACACCCAGAGGGTGGTTGTCGATGTGTGGCCTCCAAGTGGAGGCCAGTGACAAGCAGAGTCCCTCAGGGATTAGCCCTGGGACTAGTGTTGTTCAAAATATTTGTCAGTGAAATTGGACAAAAACATTGAGTGTACTCTCAGCAAGTTTGCTGACGACACCAAGCTGTGTGGTGCAGCAGACACGCTGGAGGGCAGGGATGCCATCCAGAGGGACCTGGACAGGCTGGAGAGGTGGACACAAGCCAACCTGATGGGGTTGAACAAGACCGAGTGGAAGGTCCTGCATCTGGATTGAGACAATCCTAAGCACAAATACAGGCTGGGCAGTGACTGGCTGCAGAGTAGACCTGAGGAGAGGGACTTGGGGGTGCTTGTGGACAAAAAGCTCAGCATCAGCCAGTAGTGTGCACTTGTAGCCCGGAAGGCAAACTGGATCCTGGGCTGCATCAGGAGAAGTGTGGCCAGCAGGTCAAGGTAGGTGATTCTCCCCCTCTACTCTGCTCTGGTGAGACCCCACCTGGAGTCCAGTTCTGGAGCCCTTATTACAAGAAGGATGTGGAGCTAGAGCGAGTGCAGAGAAGGGCCACGAGGAAACAAGCAGATTATTTTGTGCACCTTGTAAACTTCATCTTTGCCAAGCATTCTGTTGTGTTTAATATTAAAAGTACTGCATTAAAGGGTTATTTTTAATGTCAAATACAAATGTTTCAAGACAAACAGCAAGTGAATGATGTAGTCAACCAATGCAGATACTCAGGCACCCAGAGGCTTAAGATGGATCATAACAGACACAAAGTACAAACATTTGCAGACAAATGAGGAAACTGGAAGGAGGGTAGAAGGTGAAATCAGAGATGGCTGAACCTGCAAATGTTATAATGGTAGGAACACTGCAGCCATAAAATAGATAACTGAATGCCAGAGATAGTCATGCAAATGCAGCCAAGGCAAATTCAACAAGAAACAATGGGTTGGTCTGAATGGATTCAGTGAAGTAAGCTGGCACGCTATGCAAGGATGCAGTAAAAGTGACCTCAGTAGAGAAGTAAGTCTCAAGAGAGGGAAAGGTAGCAATGCTGGTCTTTCACTGATGTTTGCTGAAGCCCTGGGAGGTGCAGAGATATAAGACATTTAAAGAGATCATTCAAGTTTTCCTGCAAAAATGTTGATGCACAAGTGAAGACTGTGAAGCAATTGTCTTGGTTTCCTGTACAACACTAATTGTAATATTTTACAGAAGGCATCCTGTTTCTCAGATTTTCATGCAGCTTGTGCCTTAAAATCTATGACTGAAATCCCTGTGAGCCCAAACCACGGAAGACTAAACTATTGAGCAGTGTTAAAGATTATAAAATTTTCTCTGCCTGCAACTTGATACCTAATGAAGCTGCAGTCTGGAGGGTGTGCATCCTGGTAAACAAGATCTACTAAAACAAATACATTTGCACTCCCAGAGACCTTTGGACTTCTCTACTCTTAATTGTAGTCTATGAGGAGACTGGCTTTTCCTGTTGTACAGTATCTTTTAGACATATTTTCTGTGAATGATAAAATCAGGAGAATGTGTGGGGCTATATGAGGTCACCTGGGTGCTGTGTCTTAACAGTAGACATAAGTTTTTGTTTGGGATTGTTTTTGGCTTTGAGTACAGCTCATAATCTGTATCCTAGTACACAGTCTGTAGGTTTTAAAGCTCTGAGAGAGCATTTTCAAAAACGAATGCCTGCAGTTCAGCATCTACAGCCATGTTTTAAGGCTCTTCCAAGAGTCCTGCTTTTGAAAGAAGGTAACATTTAATGCTCCTCACACTGACATGGCCAACCTTTTAGGAAACCAGCAAATTTATGAGAATGGCTGGGAATGTGCGCCCTCTTCTTAATAGACTGCTTGAGAAAATTTAAGAAACCTATCTAAGAGACACTCAAAAAAGCAAAACAGACTCAATCTCTTGTTGTATGGCTTGTTGTATTGCCTCCTCCTAAGACTTTATCTGACACCATTTGTCCACAGCTATCTCTTTAACCCAAGAACATTGTAGTGTCTTGGCAAATTAAAGGAGAGTTTTACTCAGTTCAGTATCTATCAGCTCAAAAGAGTTAAATAT
Organism: Rhinopomastus cyanomelas; assembly: GCA_013400115.1. Taxonomy (NCBI): domain Eukaryota; kingdom Metazoa; phylum Chordata; class Aves; order Bucerotiformes; family Rhinopomastidae; genus Rhinopomastus; species Rhinopomastus cyanomelas. Next base: position 24,070 of record VXBP01003030.1, on the reverse strand, counting down.
CTCTTCTCTTCACCTGCTGCCATTTGCAAGCCTAAACAATTCTTGCAAACATTAAAATCAGGACAGTTCTGATATGTTTTACATGCTTTGAATTTTCTGCTTTACATGATGGATAGTAGGATTTATTATAGCTCAGAGGAACAAAACAGTTGCTATAAAATCTGCCCCAGGCAAGCTGTCCTGGCAACAGCCAGAAAGTAATAGCCATGGTCCATGAAAAGGTTTTGCTCAGACTTTCTGAAAGAATTCACCTTTGGGGCAGGGAGCATGCCTGGAAAAATGTGGCCCTAAAGGTCAGCATTTTGCAATGCTCGTGGCATATGAAAATAGGAGGTTGCAATGGAAACTGTGGTGCAATCACAGTGACAATGGGTGCAGCCAGCACCCCTGTGCCATTCTCTCATCATTTTCTTCCCTGCAGTATCATGGATTGTATTTTACTTCCTCACAAAGCTGAGTTCAATAGATACATTAATAACAGTTCTAATAACAGTTCTGCTTTCTACAAAATTTGATGTGAAACTGAGACTTTGTAACACCGTCTGCAGAAAAGTTTGCACTTTACTTTTGGAAGACCACTTTCTTAATCTTTCTGGTGTAGGGACACCGTGATCTGTGGTGTAGATAGTAAGCCTGGGGATAGTCTTTGTATGTACACCCAGTACTGCAATTCCATACTCTTCTCTCTGTTACTTTCTTTTTATGCACTTTCAGTAGTGGCATACACTCTGTCTTCCTCCGTACTTGTCTGTAGGCTCACTTCTTAGTCCTTTTAAGAAGTAATCCTCTAATTAAAGGGTAAGAAGGAGGACCCAAGTACCTATAGACTGGTCAGCCTCACCTCTATCCCAGCAAAGGTGAAGGAACAATTTGTCCTTGATGCTATTACTAGGCACATTAAGAACAAAAGGGTCATTAGGGATAGTCAGCATGGCTTCACCAAGGGAAAGTCATGCTTGACCAACCTGGTAGCCTTTTATGAGGGCATAACCAGGTGTATAGATGATGGCAAAGCAGTGGATGTGGTCTATCTTGACTTGAGTAAGGCATTTCACACAGTCTCCCACAGCATCCTCGCAATCAAAGTGAGGCAGTGCGGTCTAGATTATTGGGTAGTGAGGTGGATGGTGAAGTGGCTGCATGATAGAAGCCAGAGAGTACTGGTCAATGGGACAGAGTCTAGCTGGAGGCCTATATCTAGTGGAGTGCCCCAGGGGTCATTACTGGGACCAGTACTCTTCAATCTGTTCATTAATGACTTGGATGAGAGATCAGAGTACACTGTCAGCAAGTGGCCGACACCTCAGCAGACTGTGCTGCCTTCACTGAGATCTGGACAGGCTTGAGAGCTGGACAGGGAGAAATTTAATGAAATATAAGAGGGGCAAGTGTATAAATATAAGAGTGTTGCATCTAGGCAAGGACAACCACAGGTACCAGTCTAGGTTGGGGACTGACCTGGTGGAGAGCAGTGTTGGAGAAAGGGATGTGGTGGTCCTGCAGGAGAGCAGGATGACCATGAGCCAGCAATGTGCTCTTTTGGCCAAGAGGGCCAACAGCATCCTGGGGTGGATCATAATGGAGGTGGTTAACAGATCAAGAGAGGTTCTTCTCCCCCTCTACTCTGCCCTGGTGAGACCACATGTGGAGTATTGTGTCCAGTTCTGGGCCCCTCAGTTCAAGAAAGACATGGAACTGCTGGAGAAAGTCCAGAGCAGATGATGAAGGAAGTGGAACACCTCCGTTATAAGGAGAGGCTGAGGGAGCTGGGTCTCTTTATCTTGTAGAAAAGCAAACTGAGAAGTGACCTCATTAATGTCTATAAATATGTGAAGAGTAGGTGCTAGGAAAAAGAAGCCAGGCTCTTCTCAGTGTCACCTGGTGATAGGACAAAGGGCAATGGGTGTAAGCTGGAACATAGGAGGTTCCATGTAAATATCAGAAGGAATTTCTTCACAGTGAGGATGAGAGAGCACTGGAACAGGCTGCGCAGGGAGGTTGTGGAGTCTCCTTCTCTGGAGATGTTTAAAACCTGCCTGGTTTTAAACATGTTCCTGTGTGATTTGGTGTAGGAGATCCTGCTGTGCCAGGGGGATTGGACTAGATGATCTTTCAAGGTCCTTTCCAATCCCTAGTGTTCTATGATTCTTTGATTCTCTTTGATAAAGTTTAGCAAAGGTACATATTTCAGTTCCTTTCATTCAAACCAGAAGTTATTTTTCAGGATGTCACATTTAATATGCTACTCTTTTAATTTGTTCTGCCTGCTGAGGACTTCTGGTCATCAGGGAAATTGACACTTGAGAAGCCACATGAACTCCAGAGGAACCTAATGGTTCAAGTGAAGGAAACAATCGGAGAAAGACATCTTCTTTTCTCATGGTCAGTTTCTCACAACTGACTGCTCTCAGTGTTCCCTAGAGCAACTCTTCTGAAACAAAACCCTAGATCATGATCCTATGATCATTTCTTAGAACACATATTCTGCTTGTAGCTCAGAACAATTTTAGGAATTTGATCCTGCTGAAACAAAACTAATTTTTTTACAACTACAACCTGAATGACCTGGAGAGTTGTCTGTTTTTGCAGTGTCATAACAATGGAAGCGCTATAGGAAGCATCTTTGCTTGCTAGGGTGCTACCAGTGATGTAAGCAGATCACCCCCGTGGAGATATTTATGCATTCTACTGGTTCATGATGTGGCAAACTGAGTGTGCACCCACCACAGAGTTTCAGAAAGCACAGACATGTGGCCCAGTTTCAGGAATCTGAGGTGAATTTTGGCTACTTAGGACATTTTGACCAGATAGGCAGGAAAGGGGAAATTAAAATTCCTCTTTGATCAGAAGTCCATTGTCATTTTCACTCTGGTGTGGAAAGTCCTCTTGGATTTGAATTCCAGCTTGTGAATCTGCCACAGCTCTGGCCTAGAATAGAAACCAGAGGATACTCATTTCCGTAGCCAGGAAAAAAGCAGCCAAATGTTCCTGGTAACAAGCAGCTTTTCTCAGGGGGCTGTGTTTTCTCCTGAGCCTTCTGTTACCTGGTAATCCTTTTGAGATCTTGGGCCATAATATGTCAACATTTCAGTCACCAAGAAACAGTAACACCTTTGGGCAGGAAGCTGTCAGTTGCCATCAAAGTCCTTCTATCTCCAGTAGGACAGAAGCCTTCTAGAGGCTCTGAAACCCTGAGCCAGTTGGATGAAACACAATCACCTTCCCTAATGTGAACAGATAAGAGACATCTCTGCAACTGCAGTCCTCTTGAATCCAAATTACCTGGGATTAAGCTGAAGCTTTTGAAAGCATTAACTGCTGTGGTAACAGGGTTTCCACAAAGGTCACTGCTCACTTCATTGAGAACAAAGCTGGATCCTCTTAAGCCAGATCCTTCTATGTGAAGCTCATCAAGTGGAATAAAGCCCCGTTCCAATTATATGTTTTTCATGTGTTCAAATCTTCCCCAGGAACCACAGTGTCAGCCTCAATGCCTCATAATGCAAAGAACATATGGTGGATTGCTTATATGAAAGCCACCACTTTCAACTGCATCAGGCTAGGAAATGTTCTGTGAATTCCTTAGTGCGCGCTCTGTTGCAGTATCAACAAAGAAACGACAAAAGGAGGAAGACAGAAAAATGTGTATCAATTATCTTAAGAGTACACATGAGCCATGGAAGCACGGTTTCGGACATCTTCAGCTGTGAAGATTCGTGTTCCCATTAGCATTCACATGCTTGAGGAGCTGCATTGCCTACAGCATCTTCAGTCCCAGTGTTCTACCTAGTCTCATGCAAAGGTCTGTAATGAATTCTAGCCCTTTCCATTGTGTTTTTTATCAATAACTTTATCAATAACAAGCATGTGAATGGTTTGCTATGCAGTTTAGATGAATACTTCAATGGACAGGGGAAAAACAGAAAAATCAAAGCCACAGGAGAGTTTCTGTGTTTAACAAGAACTGGTTTAGGATTCAATACAGTGAGTGTCTCATATTCAATTGTTCTGGCTTGGAAAGCAGATACTTTTATTTCCATGTGAGAATGTCAGTAAAACTTCAGATGCAGGGAACCTTCTAGAAAGCTTATGCGTATGAAATTAAATTCTAGGTTAATTTCTTGTTAATGTGTTTCATGTGCACAACAATGTGGGTTTTTTAAAAGTGTTATCAAATGTCATTTTAATTGCGAAGGTGTCTCGCACTGAATGAGTAGGTAAAGATAAAGATTTCATCAGATAAAGCTTGATGAAATGGTATTCATGCTTAGTTCTGCATTGTGTGTTATATTTTGTTACTGTTAACATGAAGCAGATCGGTTCTGTTATATTTGGTTTATAGAATTTGTTTTGAAATCAAGACACATACTGGAGTAATGACTTCACAGACAACTTAGGCAATGTTCCTACTGGCTTTTAACTAACACTTACACTAGCAAAAGCCTTGCTATTACTGATGCCATTATTCAAAAACTTACAATAAATATGTTTAAAAAGAGCTCTCAGAAAAGCAAGTGGCAGAGCAACATTTAGGTTCAGCATTAGAAAAAAGATTGTCATTGAAAGGATCATCAGGCAGTGGAATAGGTTGCCCAGGAAGGTGGTTGAATAGCCAACCCTGGGTGTGTTAAAATGTCATGTAGCTATGGGGCTTAGGGACACGGTTTAGCAGCTGGCTTGGTAGAATTGAGTCAATGGTTGGGCTCCATGATCTTGAAGGTCTTTTTCAACCTAAACTATTCTATGATTCCATGATCCTTAGGTGGAAAGTCAGCTGATAAATGCAAAAATCATCAAGTTCTATCAGTCTAGCATTGAAACACAAAAGCAGGGTTTGGTCTGCAAATGTCCTTAGCAAGCCTTTTATCATCATGAGATTTCCTGCACAGTTCTAGTGATCAAAGAAGTTTGGATCATTATTTCAACATATCTAGGCAAAATTTTTGAACTTTTTGCCTGTTGTTGCTGTAAGGAGACAGTTTTATGAGTTTAAGTACTGAGATAAAGATGAAGAAACAACATGTGAACTGACAGGTTTTGGAGGGCATGCATTAACAAATCAGCTTCTCCTTTTAGCCAGCCTCAGCAGCAGTGTGGGAGCAGTCCAGAAGCATGTGGTCACCCACCAGGAAGCAAAGTTTGTTTAAGATAGTTTGCTTTTAGTAAAGAAGGTGTAAAAGTGGAGCACAGACAGCTATTGGCAGGCAGCTGACTTGTGGTAAGCCACGTCCAACTCTTTCTCTGCTGGCCATGCAAACCTCTCTCTCCTCTTGTAGGATCTCCCAAACTCTGGTGATCTCTAAATATGGTGCCTCAGATCACTAGACTGTCTGAAAAGTAACCCAGCGGCAAGCAACACACATATGACCCTTTCTATTTGGTTTAGCAGTCTGTCAAGATTCACTCAGAGGTTCAGACAAACATCAGAGATAGTGCAAATATGGGGAAGGGATAGCACAATTAAAACAGAGAAGATCATAGAATGTATTGGCTTGTACAGAACCTCCAAAGAGCATCTAGTCCAACCGCCCTACAACAACCAGGGACATCTCTATCTAGAACAGGTTGCTCAGAGCCCCATGAAGCCTGACTTTAGATGTCTGCCATGGGGGGTTAGAAATTGGAAGATCACTTTGCATAGCCATGAGCTGTGTAGTCAATTCAGTCACCTTTGGACCCTCTCCATAGCTTCCTGGGACAGAGGTGTCTGTAGTCATCATTTCTTGCCAAGGACCCTGATCACTTATGGGCTCTCTGCTAGACAGACAAATGGAAAACTGTGTTCGGAGAAAGTTGTTTACATTTTCAAGTTAAGTGGGCAAAGCAGGAAAATACCCGTGCAGCCTAAATTTTACCCTCTGACAGTCCTCTGGAATGGGATAGGGACCAACAGATAACAAAGCAGCACAGGAATTAAAAACTTAATGTATTTGCACAAGGTGTGAAATGCATCATTCAGAACATATACTTATGTATAATATTCTCCCAACGGTCCCTCACTCTACAGGTGATTTCACAGTGCCTGTGAAACCTGTTGCCATGGATGCTGATTTGGAGATGTGTGAAATTAGCTCATTAGATTATTCACATTCAGTTATGATTTGGGCAGTTTCTCGAACTCTGCCAGAAGAAAAGAAAGGAAAGGTATTTTTAATACAGCTAAGTGTAATTTAATTGGACAGTGAAAGGTGTTTCATCCCATGATGTTGCTGAGGGATCTACAAACAGAAAAGCTTATCTGAAAACAGAAACAGACATTCACAAGCATTTTTGTATGTATATATATAAAATGAAAACTGATAGGACCTGTTTCCATTTCCCCCATATTAAATATAGAGAATGAAATACCAGTGTAACAGGTTCATGGATTTGGGGAACAATCCAAGTCGTGTGAAATTCTTTAGTCTCTGGCAAAGTGAAAAAAAATCACATCTCACTGTTGTCCTTTTAAATTTAAAACAGCTGCTGCCTACTGACACTGCCTGAATGCCTACATAGTTGGCCACTTGACTGCAGAATTCCAGCCTCCAGTTTTCTCTGGTTGCTTATCACAACATTACTTGTATCTGTTAATGGCATTTATATACCTGTTTACCAACACTGTTAAGGACAAGGACAAGTTTTCCTTTTGCTTATCTGGTCTCTGTGATTCTGAGGTAGACGGAGTTTTGTTAGTGAACTGCTCATTCTCTCTGTTGATCTCTTCTCCCCAAGCAAAAGGGAGAAGTTCCTGACTGGTCCCAGAAACTAATGCTGAGCTAGAGGTGTATTGGACTGTCTTGCAGAGATATGTAATTCCTAGAAGCTGCAACTCTGAGAATATTGACACAAAAGATTAATAGCTGAGGGCCATCACATTAGCCTTTCTGTGATGCAGTGACTTTTCTTTCAGTGCTGCTGTTGGCATTCAGTTCTGAGAAGCCTATCAAATACCAAAGTGGTAGCGATGGCGGTGTACAGGCTTTACCGATGGCAAACATCCACTTCTCTTCCTCACTGTGATCAAGGTACTCAGCTTGCCCCACTTCAAATCTGCACTATCTGTCCTTTCAGCATCCAGGAAACATGAGTAGAAAGGCACTGAAGCAAATCCAGAATAAGTCATCAAAGGAAAAGTGTTGTGGTTAACAGATTGGAAACTTCGGTGCTCAGGGATTTCAACTGTGCCTGTGGTTGCCACAGCTCACAGTGTGTTACAAGCATAGTACGAATGTGTTTCAGACGAGTTTCAGTCTCCCTTTTGCCAACAAGAAAGGGGTAATTAACAGTGTTGACTTTTTATTCTTACACTTTTCTTAACTTTATGCAACCACTTGTAGCCTTATTTATTTAGGCAAAAAGACCTTTAAAGGACTTTGATCACCCTGGCTAAAGTTTCTTCAAAGATTAACTGACGTTCTTTAAAAGTACATCAGTTTCCTCTTAAGCAGGTATTTGCTTACCACGTAACTGGGTGTCGAGTGCTATGTAGCTATAAAGTTTGCCAGGCTCAGCTGTAGATTTCCTTAAGACATACTGCTGACATCACTAAGTCTCCTCTCAGACTTTTTTTCTCTCTTTCCCCCTCCCTCCTTCTCCTCCCTCTCTCTCTTCAGTTTCTTTATTCAGGTAATTCCAAGTCAGGCTTATTCCAACTTGTTTTTGACTGACAGGGAGGGAAGGGAGACTCTCTGAGGATTGTGTTTTGCTACTTGATTGCTTTTTTTGTTTTGTTTTGTTTTAAAACCACACTCACATGCTTTGTTCAAAAGAAAATCTTTTATAAAAAAGATTGTTTGACTTGTCATGACGATAACATCTAGTGAGGAATCTGAACATTGCTCTTTTACAGGTAAGAGGTATTTGTCAGAAATGTGCTTTGGAAAACTTAACAGTGTTTTGGAAACTGTGGAACTGGAGATTAGGTTCTTTTCCTTTTTTTTGTTTTTTAATTTTAGTAATATAAGGTTTTAGAAACTGTATGGAAAGAATAATGTTTACAAGTTTATGTCTTCTTGTGAATGTTGAGGTACAGGCATCATAGCAATGGGACAGTATAAGCTGCCGTGGTTTGGTCTTTCCATTGATGTAAGCTACTGAATGTCAGGTTTGCAATGTATATGGCTGATGTTTTTTTAAGTTGGGGAGGGGGGCAGATGCTAAACCTGTCTTTGTAAGTTTTTGTCTGGCAGAGACTTTTCTTCTAGAAATACATGGTACTTTTTAGGCTGAGCAAGCTCTCGTTTTTTTTCAATGCAGAAAGCAGTTTTTATTGACATAGTGGGAAAACTTGCCTAGAACTAACAGTTCCTGTTACCTATCAGTACAAGAGAAGGTTCTCAAAGTTTTCTGGGATAGGTATGGAAAATGTAACTATGTGTGTATTGGAGAACATTATGCATTTTCTTCCAACTTTTGCACGAGTCTTCTTAATACCTGTTTAGAACAGGTTTGAATTGTCCTCAGAAATCACAATCTGAGCCGGTGGTGCAAACGCCCCCCCTACTTCAGTGTAGCTTGTTTTTGCCTTCCTTTTATTCTCACATAGGGATTATGCTGGAAAGAGATTTGCAGATAAGTTTCTTTTTTCTCCATGACGTGCTGTCTGTAAAAAGAAACAAAAGGAACAAAACTGGCTTTGCTTTGTGAACCAGGTTTGTATCTACACTACTGCTAAACTAATCGTGTGTCCTTGCTTGCATTTGGAGTCATTTAAAGGGATTTTCTGATCACAGTACCTGCATGACTATCTGTGAAGCCTATTGTCTTCTCCAGCAATATTACTACCTGTGATTTCTTATTTTAAAAGTGAGACAGAATGGGGGGCAATTTCCTATTACAGAAAAGTTCATTTTATTTCCTTGTTGTAAAATGTCACTATGCTCTCTGCACTCTCTAATAATCAGCTTATAGAAGTGGGGGATACAAGCCTGGAATGCAACATAGTGCTGGTTGTACAGCGCAGACTGGCATTGCTTTTGTGAAGTAGGGTGTAGTCGAGACCAAAAACTTCCCCAAGAATTTCATCCTAGTAAATGAGGCATGGCCTAGAGACAAAAACAGCAGCAGATGACTTGGGCTTCAGTCTTCCAACATACATACAATACTTCAGTCCTGTTACTTTTTATAGAATTTCAAATGAAAACAAATAGTTCTTTTTTGTCCTGGCTCCTCATGCAATGAAACAAACAAGCCACCAACCAACAGTCCTGATTTGAGTTGAAAGTGTTGTTTGTCCAGATTCCCTTTAAGTAATCTGGAATGTTATTCCCTCCTCCTCTTCTGTTTCTCCTCCTAAGATGCTCAGTTGACATGGATGGGTTGTATTCTTTGGGAACAGGTAGAGAGCAAAACTCTCTATGCAGTAGCCTTGCAAAGGGCCAAGAAAAGCAAAACCTTAACTGTTTTGCATGTTGAACCTCAGAACATTTTGAAATAAGTTTTCATTCTCTTTATTCCAGGAAAAACAAAGCAGATTATGGGATGAGCATTAATTTTTAAAATGTTATTTATTTTTTCAACTGGAGGGAAAGTCTTTTTGATTGCACCATTTACATGAAAATCAGAAGAAAACCTTGTTTGGAGTATCAGACAGGGAAAAATCAACATTTTCAGTGCAAACAAGTTCACTACATGTTAAATATTTGAAAGCTATCTTCCTGTTAAGTTGTTCTTAACCCTTTGGGATGTGAGACCATTAATGACTAACTTGAATGAGTTACTATAGGCTCATGTTTGTAAGATTAATATGGTACATAGCTTGTGCATTAATTGAAACTCTCACTAATTCTATACCTATCTGACCTGAATGGTGTGAAACATATGGAGCGCAGCCAAACCAACAGATACGCTACTAATTGGGCTAGAAGAAGGGAGAAGAATGTAAGAACTACAACATCTTTTCCTCTATCATAAGTGTATGAAATTGTCCTTGTATGACTAGCACACTATGAGGGTCACCGTAAGATACAGGTCATGATCAGGGATAAAGGGAGCAAGAAACAAGAAGAATTCTCTAAGTATTAACCTCCTCTACTGGATGAAGTGAATGCTTGGACATAAAGAGGGCAGGCATACATTTCGGGATAATCCATCTACAGCCATTTTTACCTACTAAGGAGAAACTTGTTTAGCAAATTTCATCTTCCAGCAGAGCCATCTGCAAACCTTTAGTGAAAAGTAGAAACTGCCATAGTTAGGACCCAGCATGTACCTCCAGGAAGAGCCAGGGTGCCATGCATGTTCTCTCTCTGCAGGTATCTCTCCATCCAGATATCTCCCATGGAGATACTGGGAAGCCTTGCATCGTTTTAGTTACAAATGCCTGAGAATCCCCTTGGCCTCCTTGCTGAGGAGATCTAACCCACTCTGCAGGTGTCTGTGGTGAGGATTTAATCATTTCACTCAAGTTTTTTTTTTCTTGCAAAGCCCCATCCCTCCCTGTACTGTACCTGCTGGGGTATGGGAAGCAGCTGTATTTCGCTTACCTCAAAGGAAGGCTTCTTGATTTAGAAATGTCTTTCCTCCCCTTGGTTCAAAGTAGTCCCTGCAATTTGACCTTCAGGGCATACTGCATTTTAAGGGTTTACCGACCTTTGAGGTGGAGAGGAGGTCTAAAACTTGCAGCAAGCTACCTTTTAAAGCCATACCTGAATTCCTTCTAGTTTGTTTTTCTCATGCTGATTGTCAGCTAGAATTGTTCATGCTTAGAGAAGCTACTTAAGCCTCCTTCTCTTTTTAAATCAGAGGTGATAAAGTAAAATAAATTTTCAGTGGAAGAGTAGTACAGTCTGATTAGATTAATTCGATCTCCATTGCTTTAACTGAGGTGATTCACTCTTGGTTAGATCATAACTTGCAGGATACTGCTTTGCTTTCACATTAAGAACTTTTACTTATCTACGATTAACACTTTTACATTGAGAATGTATGATAAAAATGTTTATCTTGAATAAAGTACCATAATCAGTAATGAAGAAATATATATAAAGCACACCTACTAAGATGACTTAGAAGGTATATGCTTAGTGTCAGCTGATGAAGAGAAAAAGGGAATATATATGATGATCAATTTTTTTCCCTTTTCCTTGCTGGAACTGCACAGCCTGACAAAATCGTATAAAATAGATGTTGACCACATTTTGGCCAGTAAATTTTTTTTTTCCTGCTTAAATAATTCTTATGTCAGTCAACATTTTCCAGAGGAAATTTAATTTAAAGAAAAATTCTGAATTTGTCTGACCTCATCTGTATATATCCCCCTAAGTACCCCCTTGCTTCCTGGTGAACCTGCTCAAAGGTGCATGTTCTTACTGCAGGAAACTTCCACACGAGCTGTCCTCTTCTGAACTCCCTCCAGCCTCTCACCCAAGCAAATAGGCTTCAGTTTCCTGCTGCCTTACTCATAAATTCTTTCCTGAAAGTTTCCTTCCTCAAAAACTTCAGTACTGAATCTATCAATAGTCCCCTCTCTCCACAGTAAATAGCCAAACCACAGCTCTATGTACCCTAGCAATGGATAAAAGGACCGAGGAAAGACAAGCAAAGATATGCTTTCTGTGACTTTCACAGCACTTAAGGAAGGCTGGACCTCATTCATACACCAAAGGCACATCAGCCTATGGGAGGAAGTGTATTCAAGTGACACAGAGCACTGGCAATTCTGATTCCTTTTCTTAGTAAATGGCAAAACACTCTTGCAACAATGCAAAAGCTTAGGATGAAAAACTGCTCCCGCTATTACTGTACTGATTTTCAATAACTCGCATATAGATGAGGGGCTCAAGAGCATGGTTTCACAGTCAGCTGCTAGAGTTAGATTAATGGTTACACTTGATGATCTTAAAGGTCTTTTCTAGCCTAAACAATTCTGGTTCTATGCTTGGTGGCTTCTGTGGTACATGGTAGTTGATCTCTTGACTGTTCCCAGTTTACTGGTTTTAGATTACAGTTCCTCTTTCCTAAGAATAGGTAGAAAGTCAATTGTTACAAGGGACTCTGATTATGAGTTATTAATTAACATAGCAAACGTCAGTTCATGGGTGCTGGCCTCCAACATGTCCGTTACCTGTTGTGAAATGTGCTACGTAAAAAGTGCTGAAAGCTCTTGCCAAGGCACAAAACATAGTCTAAGATCGAAATTGTCTGCAGTATAAAACACTACTACAAGACTAGAGGTGAAAGGACAGAACTCAGGCGGGTGTGGGAAAGCTAACAATGCAATTTTTATCTATGTATAATGGACAAACAAAAGGCTTCAGGTCTAAATCTTGTTTACACTGTGGCCCTTTTACTTTTCCTGTGGGAAATACAAAGGCTAGAAGGGGTTCTTCAGCTGGTAGCCTCACACCACAAACTCTGAGCTGAGGTTTGTTTTGTCTCATCTGTGAGAAGAAATATCAACAAACAGAATTCATACAATTATGTTGCACTTCATTTAGCATTGCAGTGGTCTAAAGATGTCTCATAATACCTAAATCCTGATAATATATCTATGTTAACTCATGCCATTGATCATGTTGAGCTAATAAGGCCAACACAAGGGTACAATACTCACTCCATTTCCTCAGTACAAAATCGATGCTTAAGCCCAATTCTAGTCCTTGAAGTTCGTTCGTACTCTGTTCTACTGTTGAAAAAACATGAGTATGTTACTAAACCTTAAATATCTAGTTTTGAACCAATTTAATCTAAACTTTAGTGTTGATTTCTTTAATTGTGAAAGTAAAAAAAATCTGTGACATGATCATAACCTGAAATCACATTCATTGGTAGCAAATCGCGCTCATCTTTCTAAGCTCTCAGGTGATAGGGAAGAGAAAAGCTTACGTTAAGAACATTTGTTAGTGCTTGTGTACTGAAATCCAAGACATTTCAGTGAAGAAATCCCAGTGATTCATCCTATTACACTTTGTTATGGGGTTCTGCCTTTGCAGACATATCCGGATTCAGTACGGTCCTGAGGAGGACTTAGGGGCACTGGTAGATGAGAAGAAGCTCCAGATGAGCCAACAATATATGAGTGCAGCCCAAAAGGCCAACCATATCCTGAGCTATATCAAAAGGACTGTCACCAGCAGGTCAAAGGAGGTGATTCTCCCCCTCTGCTCTGCTTTTTGAGACTTCACCTGGAACACTGCATCAAGTTCTGGAGCTTCCAATGTAAGGACATGGAACTGTTGGAATGAGTCCAGAGGAGGGCCATAGGGATGATCAGAGGGCTCAAGCACCTCTCCTGTGAGGACAGGTTGAGAGAGTTGTGGTTGTTCAACCTGGAGAAGATCTTGGGGGAACCTCATAGCAACCTTCCAGCACCTGAAGGAGGCCTAAAGGAAAGCTGGAAAAGGACATTTTATAAGGGACTATAGTGATAGGACAAGAGGGAATGATTTCAAGCTAAAAGAGGAGAGATTTAGATTAGATCTTATGAAAAAAATCCTCACTACGAGGTTGATGAGGCACTGGAACATGGTGCTAGACATTTTATGGATTCCCCTCCCCTGGAAATGTTCAAGGCCGGGCTGGACAGGGCATCAGGCAACCTTGTCTAGCGAGAGGTGTCCCTGACAATGACGTGGAGCGATGGAACTATGTGATCTGTAAGATCCTTTCCGACCTAAGAATTCTGGTTTGTAACCAGTGAAAAGTGAAAAGCGGAGCACTGTGCCTTTAAACACCATTTTACTTCTACAGATTTAATAAATAATTATTACACACTCAAGGAACAACTTTTGTTTATATATAATAAAACTTATGTTTTATTATGTCTTTAGATCTTATAAATAATTATTGCATAATTGAGGAAAAGCTTTTGTTTCTGATGGCTTTATATGATCTAAGAAAATTGTTAACCAACCGAGCTGTCACATAAATACTAAAAAGGTCACAGAAATGTGTATCTTGTATTCTCACTAGAAACCTAGCATTGAGCATGTTAATACTAATGCAGACTATATGATCTAGATCCCGATTCTCATTCCCCTTAGAAGAAAACAATGGAAAATATTTCAAGATGTACAGTGTTCCTAAAATTCCAAATGCTATTAACAGAAATATGTTCTGATTTTCAGCTTTGCCCAGCTTAAGACAATACATGTCACTGAATGGATCTAGTTCAGTTGTCTTCTCTTTTTCAATGGCTGACTAGCTCCATCTTGCTGACTGGCAGGTTACGTGTGCTGAAAAGCAGAGACAGATTTGAGCCTCACTGTGAAAAGGAAAAACTTCAAAGGAAGGAAGCAGTGGTAAGAAAAATAAAGGAGGCAGGTTGCTCACGGGCAGGCCCAGATGTCTTTTTTCTGGAGGTGCATGGGTCAAAATATGATACATGAGGAAGCTTTTCACAGCAAAAGCATGGTGAGTCTATACTCTGGTAAGGGATGTGGTGGCAATGTGTATGTTGATGACACAGGACAAGCTAGGTGACCTGTGGTAGATAACGTCATAACTGAGAACCTGTAAAGCAAAGCAGGCATATCCTGTATCTTGTTTTAGATTCCTAGATTGCTTGTTTTTACATAAGAATCTCATTCATCTGCTTCAGTGCATAATTTACATTCCTTTAAAATGTATTTGTGATGGAAAGAGTGTCTGTCATGCTTGTGTAATCTTACACTGGGTTCCACACTGTACAGTATCTTCTGTGGGATTTAACCCATAAGGCTTCATCAGTATAAATCAGACTAAATTATTCCAGACCTAACAGCAGGTGAGGCACACAAGTGTATTTTCAGGATTTAGTTGGAAGCTGGTGGGGGGGGGAATTGTATATATGTCAAATGGGAAGGTGTTGCTGAGTGTTGTAAAAGAAATCTAAAATAAAGGGAGTTAAAATATCACAAAGAATAGGTAATAATGAGACAAGAATGGGATGTCAAGAGCAAAAGAAAGCAGAGCTGTGGAGTAGCTGAGTGTAGTAGCTGAGAAAAGGTTAGGCTATGAGCGTTATAGGTATGAAGTAATGGAAGAGTTGTTTGCATTAAGGGAGGGGAATATGCAGTCAAAATGGCAGAAAGGAAATAAGAATTTTTTACCCTAGAAGTTTAAGTAATGGGATGGATGAGCAAGAGGAACACTGGGAAATATTTAAATAATAAACTGAATTTCTGAGCTTGAAGGAAAAAACGCATTTTGGAGACAAAGCTGCCTTTAAACAAGAAGTCTGAACCTTAAAGCAACTAGAGCAGAGAAAGTGCTTTTATAAAGAAAACGTCCTTTGGGTTTTGGTAGAGCATCACCAGAGCAGTGAGCAAAGGAGTTCTCTGCATAGCCATTAAGTGGTCTTCTGACTGACAGAGTCACATTCTCTGGGATTTTCAGCAGTCATCTTACCCCCATTTGAAAAATGCTGCTGTGGTTTGACCTATTCGTAGTCATGCTTAGCCACTTTTTGCAATGGCTTATATTTAGCAATTGCCTAAAAAAACATGAATTCTGTTTGAGAGCACTAAAATAACATATGAACAGCACCAAAATAACATAAGTGTCTACTAGATCTAGTTACACATTCCCCATCAAGTGTGTCTTTCAAAGAAAATTGAGGCTTTATTAAATTAAATATTACAGGAAAAGTACAGAGAGTTAGAGATCAAGAATGTTGATTTTTGCACTAAAAAAATGATCTTTTGTGGGACATGTAGTTGATTTCCTCATACCTCAGCTATTCTTTATGCCTGGGCTTCTCAGCCAGTCTGTATTTCCATTGATGTATCAAGCCTTAAACAGGGTGACAGAAAGTAATTGGGTAATAGTGGTATTTTCTGTTCTCATAAATCAGGCTGCTTGGAAAACATCAAAGTGACTTCTGAAATTCATAGCATCTGTAAAACTCAGGAAAAACAATGTAAAAGTTGCTGAATATTGTAGAATTTTAAAAATAAGTTTGCGGTATTCTGATGTAGTGAGAAACTATTCTTAGCAGAACGTGAACAATGCTCTATTCAGCCTAATTACTTCAGTGATCAAAGCTAGACTTTCGAAGTCCCCCATTGTAAAAGATTGTGGAGCTTTTGCGGTTGCATGCAATCAGAAAGGAACGGTCATAAAGATAAGGTAGGTGTAAATAAACAAGCAAAATAACCTCCTTTGAGTATAAGGAAACGGAGTAACTTTGTAAACAGCATGAGGCTTTTTTTCTTGTTTGGGCACATTACCACTGCTTTTCTCCATCCTGTTGTAGTGTAGCACCACAAGGTTTTCATGGAGGTTCCAAAGAAACTATGCGGCAAAGACGAATCACACACGCACACACACGCACACACGCACAGACACACACTGCACTCACACATATCCTCAGATCCCAGCAATGGGGAGGAGCATTGATTCTGCTGTGTTCTCCCGGAGGAACTAAAACACTTGTAACCAAACTAGTGATGTAGTAGTCATTACAGAAGGCTGAGATTTTTCAGACAAAAGTCTTATGGGCTGAAAATACAGATTTAGGTCAGGTGAAGGATATAACGAATTCATATGAGAAAGATAGAGTAGCTTAAATTGACTTGGTCTAGGTGATCCTGCTGTTGCGGGGGGATTGGACTAGATGATCTTTCGAGGTCCCTTCCAGTCCGTAGTGATTCTACGATTCTATGATTTTGAAAACTGAAAAGCTTCATTCTGTCTTTGTGGAAGCAAACTGTCCTGATCTGTCACTTCAAGAATTGTTTCTTTTCTCAACTGATTTAAATTAAACACACATACATATCTATACAAATGTCAAAGCAAAATGGAAAGTTTCGTTTTAGTTTGAACAACATCTTGAGTCCATAATGTCTTTTTTTTTTTTAAATTATTTTTTTGCCAGAAAAGTTAACACTTTTTTTCCCTTTGTTTTTTGTTTGTTTTGTTATTTTTGGTCTGGCGAGAAAATAAAAAAACATTGATGTGCACCAGTACATTCATGCTATTTCCTGCCTTTCAGAAGCCACAGTCTCTGCATCAGACTGAGGGGTCTGTGTCATGGAAATTGGCAGGGATTGAGTAATTTGGGAAAGCAATGAGGAAAACAAATATTCTTTTCCCTCTAATTCCTTGGGAGTTTATCTGGAAGACATGCAATCCTGAGCTGGGTAACCTTCCAGTTAAGAAACTCAGGAAACAGCTTTTTCTTTAAAAGTGTTTTTTATTACAACTTTTCAATATAAGAATGACAGTAAGTTTCTATACAATGATAACGTGTTGTTGATGGAAAGAATAAATAATCTTTCCAGCATCCTTTCACTTCCACCCCCTCACAATGAAGGGATAAAAAGCAGCCCACAGGGTTAAATGGTCAGATTAATTTCAGCTTAAGTTGGCAAGTGAACAGAGGCTTCAGAAATTGTGTTCCAATGATCGTCATGAAACTAGGTGGCTGTGTAAGTCAGAGAGGCTTTTCTAATGCCTTCACTGAGAAGAAGAAATCGAGGGGGACCAGCCATTTGAGAATCCCTGTGGAAGCAAGTGCAATGGAAAAAGTTCTGCATGGAGTTTTACTGTTGTTACAGCCCTGGGGTTCACCCTGAAGATGAAACAGCAGGGGGGAACAGGACTCTGTTGAATCATTTCCCGTGTCCTGTGCTCTCCTGGCCCCCCTGTGAGCTAGAACAGCTGCCGTTGTAGGAGAGAAGGCATGGGCAGTGCTGGAACGGTGACTGTCCTGCACCCTTGCTTCTGTCAGGGTGCTGAGAGTGAAAAGACAACCTCTTTGCTCTCAGTCTACCAGGTTTCACAAAAATTGGCCTGGTCTGAAATGTCCTATTAAAGGGAGCAGAGAATGACACCTCTGAAAACTCTCACTTCTATTTAAACCTCCTCTGTTTTTCTCACCATTAAGTTTTGATGGTTTTCATCCATCTCATAAAATACCAGTGCATTCAGAGTATTACTGAAGTACTTCATATAAAAAAGGAAATGCATACCATCCAGCAGTGTGTGCTTCTTTTACTTTATAGTTATTAATTTTTGAATCTCTTTAGCACCCACCAAATGCATCTTACTGTCCCAAGCAAGCAGTGGGGCTCAGACCACCTGCACCCCCACTCATGGGCAGAAGCGGGATTTCCTTGGATAATATTGGGACTCTCTCCTGTTTCTGTTCTGAAATAACAGGTACAACTAAATTCCTCCGTAGGCCCTTCCTCCCTCTCCTCTACACACTTTTCCCTTCCTCCCCCCAAAATGTGCAGAAGTGGAAAAAAAAAGGGCATTTTTCCATTCATTGCATGTAGAGCATGAGAGTTTGGCACATGAGTGAGCTGTGCACTGGAATGTGGGTGGGTCTAGGAAAAAGCATAGACTTCAGTGGAAAACATATATGGGTGTGTGTATGCGCGAGAAAAAGCCTTTTAAACCTGAAATTAACCACATCCACAGACTGGTCAGGAAAATCAAAAGCTGTCCTGAAATAGAACTCCAGGGCAGTGCTGTGAATAAGCAATCCTACGTCAACGTGAAAGTGTCACCATATTTTTCATTTGTCCAGACCACCACATAGAAGCACAAGTTAAGCACAGGGGTTTATGGACCCCTGTGACAATTTCTGTGTCCTCCCTCTGTGAGCTCCGTGAGGAGGAAGCACTTGGGTGGGGGCAGGGCTAGGCTTAGAATGGGTATGGAGCCAGGGAAGGAGACCGAGATAAGGTGCACGAGGCCTAGGGTGACAACAGTGGCATCCTGGAGACTGTTTTGTGACCATCTGACAGTACTTTGGCAAGGTGGACATGTGATTGAGATGTGACTTTGCTCCGACATCATAGCCTCAGGCTACGATTTCTTGTCACTGCAGATGTGTCTGAGACTTACCATTTGAGAAAGTTATTCTGTGTCAGGATCTAGAGACTTCAGGAGGGGTAATAATTGTACAAAGGGAAACACACATGAAAGAAGATGCATACGCAACTAACTCTAGATATCCCAAAATCTCACGTTTGGGTAACGTACTCTATATTTGCAACAGCTCGTGCTTTGCAGAAAAACCAAAGCATTGTTTATGAGAAGACACATACCATGAAGTAATATTTTAAATAGCAGAAATGAGCCTATGATTTCCATGCTAGTACACATATATGTTGTTGGACACTATTAAAATTTCTTTCCAACATTTAAAAGTTTTAATATGTTGCTTTTGTTAAACAGCTACTGAATATTTGTTTGAGATCAAGTTGAACTTGCTCTCTGTTTATGAGTCATGGACAATCACGGGAAATGGGTGCCTGGTACAATTTGGAACCTTTGTAGTACTGAGAAAACAGACTTGGAATGAACTTTTTGAAGCTGTCGTGTGCCTCAAACTGAATACTGGCCAAGCTATGCTGTAAGTCCCAATAAAGTAACTAATGATATAAAACTAAGTAAGTAATCTACAGATGTCTCTCCTGTAGGCTGACCTGTGCTTTGTCCAAGAGAGAAAGACATCCCCTTTAGAAATCTTTATGCCTGTGTGAAGGAAGCGGACACTTCATCTCACAGGCTGCATTTTGCTAGCACTGAAGACGAGTCACCCTTTGAAAACATTTTCCACAGTATGAACTTGTTCACACAGGTAGGGCAATTCTTCATAACCAAATAACTTAGTGAGAAAATCGGCCTGTAACAAGTTTAAAGATGAAACCACAACAAACCCATCCTTCTTTCTCAGAAATGTGCTTTGTAGTATTGCAAAAAATCTCAGAGCCATCTTCACTGGTATGTCCTGGACATCTGGAGAAGCCATAAATTTGGCTTAATTAGCAGATTAGTGTGCATTTGTTGTTATTCAGCCTAGAGGAAGTGGCAAAAAGCAGCTTTACCGTAAAAGTAAGAAAGACAGAAATTGTGACAGAAGGAAAGCTTTCCTACTGTAGGGTTTTTTCTACTTGCCAATTTCCTTGCCTTTTGTAGCCTTACATAACTTTCAATACTATTGATCTTTTTACATATTTAAAGGGTGCAGATGTTTCTGTTGTTGGAATATTCTTTTAATAGTAATTCTAGGAATTCTGTTTCAAGATTTAGTGACTGTGTAGGCATGAAAAAATATAAGCATGCTTATTTTGGCAGTGTTTGTGAACATGTACATATAGTGGAATATTTGTAGAGTACTAAGGTCATTTCTCTACTACCATAGAATCTCATCGTATAGGGAAAAGGAGTGCTATGGTTTATGGGAAAGTTCTGACACCTTGCAGGGAGCCTCAACCTGGAGACACACCCAGTGTGCAATAACTAATTACAAACAAAATCCAACTTGACTGGGATACAGTGCATGCATCCTGCAATGAATTAGCAGTGCAAGTGGTAATTACAAAGAGAGCTGCTGAGCCACTGGATGTATTATACTGTATGGAAGACATAGGGGTAGGAGCTGATGAGCCTGCTCATCAGAGTAAGACAAGGCTGATTCTAGAACCTGGTGTCTAGCGTTGTGGTTGATACCTGTAGTCAAAGAAGCAAAGAGAGATATAAAACCACTCTAAATTACTTGAAATATCCCACAGCTACCTGATAAATATCTTTCATGTACCAGCCGTGTTTGCTGAGAAACAGAGATGGCCCGGGGGAAGGCAGACTGCAGATGTTTTAGCCAGCTTTCACAAACTATCAACTAAGTGCTAACTTCTCTCCCTGCTTCTTGCATAACCATGACTAGGCACATTACTATTCACTTGCAGCCACCTGCTGACAATTTAAATTAAAAAGTGTCTGGGTTTTGTTTTGTTTGCTTGTTTGTTCTTAAATGAGACCATATTTTTATTAGACCAAGAAATGAATGTGAAGAAAACAGGCAAACAAGCAAGAAAATAAACCAGACAAGCTTTCTATATCACTAGCTCTTCTTCAGGGAAAACAGGAAAATTCAAACTAATTTCAGATTGGCAGATCAGTTTCTCTGATCTATTATTATTATTCAGTGGTAGAGCAGGTGTCCGCCAGCTTGTGAAGCAAAGGCTGCATACTGGGGAGGATAAAAATAAGGTACTGTCCTTTACCTGCTGTGAAGGAAGGGATAACAAGGGCACAACCAAGTTACGGTGGTAAGCAGGGAAAACCAGTCCAAGCTAACTTAGCAGCCTTGTCTGGTGGGTTTGTGCTCTGCACTGACCTGGAAGGGAACTCCTTTCCCTATAAAATTTGCTGAACTTAATCTGATCTCTAGATGGGTTCCTACTAATTTTTTTTTTTCTATGTTGTTGCAAAAATCACCACTAAAATACCAGAAGGAAACACAGCTGTCCCTCTCTTGTGTACAGAAATATGAAACTGCCTTGAGCTCCTGTGGTCGTCTTATAGCCAGGTGATTTATAGATGGCAGTTCATAAATAAAAGTAAGGTACAATAAGAATAAGGTAAAATATACCTCTAGGCGAACAACTCAACTACCCTGAAACTCAGCCCTGAGATCAGAGAAGAGAACGGTGCAGACTCTCTTGGTGCCTTTGCTTGGTCCGTGCTTCCCTGAGAGCCATGGTCCAGCAAGATGCTGAGACAGGGTATGCAGTGGGAGCAGTGTGAAAGTAAGCTCTCACAGCAGCCAGAGCAGCTGGCTGGTGGAAGGACTGTTCCCAAAAAAGGAATTAAGTACTTAAGTAGGACTTAGGTGGCCCTTAGTTGACTAAGTGAAAAAATATTTTGCAGAAAATCCCTGCCCAGCTTCTGTTTTCTGCTGCAAGTGTTTGATGTGTACAGGTGTCTCCCATTTCTGACCCTTATTTTGCTGGGCAACCAACAGTTCTCTGTTTGGGCGTGCCACAAAGCACCCTACAAGACACCATATGGATTAGTTTATCTCATGTCTCAGCAAGAAGAGCCAGAAATGAAGCATTCCTTGGCTTGTCTTCAACCTTCTTCCAACATAGTCCCTTTTCTACTTCTCCAGCTCCCTGCTTCCCATTTAGCAAGGCTCCACAAACTGAGGCTGCTGCCACGCCTGTTCCCAAATCTGACCAAAGGAGGAGGAGGTAAGACTCCTCTCTGTGTTTGAGGTGGTTTGTTTCTACATTTCCACCCTTGCAGGACAGTTCATTGACAAGGAACTGAAGAGGTGGGTTGGGGAGATTCTGAACTTCCTAATGAAACTGCATGACTGTATGGATGAGGGTTTAAAAGGGCATAAAGCAAGAAGGCATTGGCATTACTGAGAAGCCAAGATATTAGGGTGTTCAGGTGGTCATGGACAGCGCGAGCTTCAGTTTCAACTTCAAGAATTGCTTATGTGTTCTTACACTCCAGTCTCCAGAAGGAAAAGACACCAAAACTGTCTTAACATGAATTCAAAAGCATCCCAAAACATAGTCTCTCAGCTATGATTCTGGAAATCTTATTTTGTTGTGGCTGACACATTAAGTAAACAAAATAATATAAAAATATGTTCCACATCAACCTGAGAAAGAACTTCTTCACGGTGAGGATGACGGAGCACTGGAACAGGCTGCCCAGGGGGGTTGTGGAGTCTCCCTCACTGGAGATATTCAAGACCCGACTGGACGGGTTCCTGTGTGACTTGGTTTAGGTGATCCTGCTGTTGCAGGCGGATTGGACTAGATGAGGTCCCTTCCAATCCGTAACGGTTCTATGATTCTATGATACGTTCACTTGCTACCAAGGGTTGAAGTCTCGCAGAGGTTGAAACCATTGCAAACAGAGTCGTGTAATGGAAAGGTCAGGAATAGATGCTGCAGACCTTCAGTAAGATACTTGCAGAACATGAAATAGTGTGCAGTCTTCTGAGAAACAACTCTGCTGCCACATTTCTTTGGTGGTGTAAGCACAACTACTCTGGAACTATTGATTCACAGAGAGTGGGAAAGAGGAGTGGGATACTAAAGAAAAAAGGGGAAAACAGGAAAAATATAAAGTCTGGCAGAAAAGATAAATACCTCAAGGAGAAAGGACAAGATGAAGCTACTGAAAACACCCAAAGAAGGGAAACATCCTAGAAGGGAAGAGTGAAAAACCAGGGACAGCAATTGCAAAACAGGGCAACAGTAGGTCTAGTCCTGTTCTTAGTATTGACTGTTAAGATCTGTTGGGATAGCACATCGTTCCTGTCCTCCCTTAGCTCAGTTCCTTCGCTGTGGTGCTGCTGAGGTTTTTGCATGTGCATCACTAATGCGAGGGATCACTGATGTTCCTATAGCAGGTTGAAAAGTAAATGAAAGTGGAAGTAGAGGATATGGGATCAATAAGCATAATGGAACAATAATGTCCTTTCAGACTTGTGGCATAGTTCTGGCACCCAGATCCCCAGAAAGAGAAAGGACGGGATCTTGAGAGTTTGTTTAGACTTGCCCATATAGAAAGAACCAGGTAAAGTTTCACAGCAAGAATGAGGAAAGTGTTAGTGGGTGGGAAAAACATCAGAGCAGAAGCAGGTTTTATATGCTTAACTGTGCTAATGAAGTGTTTGAAACTGCAAGATCTTGAACCAACAGTAAGAGAGACATTCAAAAGTACTGAATCTTGCACTGCTGAAGAAAAGCCATTTGTAAAAATAAAAGAGCATAACAACCCTTTTTCAGGAGAAGTGTATAAACCATATTACTAAACACAAAAAGGAAAGCTTCAGAAACTGATCTGTTTATTTACTTCTTTCTGAAAGAGGACTGATGTGTGTGAAAGTTCCTCCATACAGCCAAGTCTCCACGTCATCAGCAGAGCCCAGGGCAGAGACTGCAAGAGAGGTTTCTGGAAGGATGGAAAACTCACTTGCAATGTGTCACCTGTTCAGAGGCTAGCGCTATGTGTTTTTTCTCTACCTGAAGGTCTAATTCAAAGACTTGTGAAAACATTGGTAGATTCTCTATTAATCTCCACAAGCTTTGAGTTATCGTTTGCCTTGTCTATGCCTAACGGGAGGTTTTCCAACTTGCTTGCATCAGAGTAGTTTTCAAGGTTCATCTACATAAATCATTAGTTAATGCAAAGCCTTATACCCAGTTTTTAGAAGGAACAAGATTCCTGTACAACAGCAACAATGCATCACAAGATTTCTTTAGCTTTAATTAATTGTTCATGACAAGATGTGAGACAGGTAGCCTACGAGAGGATGAGATGTATTTGTGGGTTTCACTTTCTGAACAATGGTCAGTAAATGGCTGTTGTAAACCTATAGCATGCGGAGTTAGAATCATAGAATCAT
>VXBP01003029.1:121155-169225 GCA_013400115.1 Rhinopomastus cyanomelas | reverse complement strand
CATCTATCAGCAATCCTGGTCAACAGGGGAGGTCCCAGATGACTGGAGACTTGCCAAGGTGACACCCATCTACAAGAAGGGCAGGAAGGATGATCCAGGGAACTACAGGCCTGTCAGCCTGACCTCAGTACCAGGGAAGGTCATGGAACTTTACATGGGCTTTACAAACAAAGCATATACATCACATACTGTAGAATATACTTTTACAAACTGTACGGGATGTTTACAAAGTTAATTCTTTGCAATAGGATGGATTTTCCTTTCCTGTGAACATAAAATACATTCCAGCCTTTATATTTTTAGATGCTGAGCTGCTATCTCTTGCTATCATTTATTTCAGGGTTTTTGGGATATCAAATTAATATTCAAATGATGCATTCACAACATTTTGAAATAACTTGTTGATTTAGATAGCAAGTGCAAAATTGTCTGTATTTCAAAATAGTTTTCCTTTTCAAATTGGTTGTTTACACTCACTTAGTATGTATAACCACATCAGTAATGAGCTCAAGATGCTTCAGGAAGGTTCATTAGCATTGTTAAACCTCTGCTTCACTTTGACTGGAATTTTAACTTCTTTTACCATCTGCCTTTCTTAACATCTGTATTATTGCAGCTGAAATATTTTCATCTGTGCTATGTCAGAATTATTTTTAAGTTAAAGACTACATATTGCTTTTGTCCTTGGGGCTAATGTAATATTATTGTGACATAAATACATTTGGAAATACAGGGGCTTTTTCCTCCTGGATAGTCTGAAATACTGATATGATATGGCAAATTGCTTTTGTTAGGTGCAACAACTGGAAAGAAGTTTCAAAGTCATTGAACAGGAATTAAAGAAACAGAAAGAAGTAAATAAAGACTTACTAACAGAGAAAAATTATTTGGAAGCATCTTTAAAAGTGCAAAAGGAAGATGCATACACAAGACAAAGAGAGCTGGAAATGCTACGTAAGAAGATTTCTGAAATAGAAAAAGACAAAGCACAACTTCAGTTAGTGATTGATGAGCAGGCAGAAGAAGCTGCCTCTTTCAAGAGGCAAATGGTAGAAGCTAACAGGTTGAGAAATGAAAATGAAGATTTGCTGAGTCAAATACAGGAGCTGAAGTTCTGGCTAGATGAAGCCAAAGCAGTGGCAACCTCTGGGCAATGTAATTGCAAGATAACAGGCACCAAGGTTAAATTAAAAACAGCCAAGAGAAAGAGCTCTTTGGGACACCATGGAGCTTTTCTCAAACAGTCCATCAAGGTTATGAGTAATGTATTTGAGAACTTCAGTAAGGACAGCTGGGAGGATGTGAGTGAAAGCAGGTACGGCTCTCATTAACTTAGCCCTGTAGAGGGGACACTGTGCATATGTAAAGTACTAGCAAATGGAGCTTGAATTTCAACTACTGTTGATTTGGTATTCAAAAAAAATACTGTCAGATCCTTTGAAATATCTTGGGAGGTCTTGTTCTGAGCTTATTGACTGAAATTTGCATGCAAAATTAGCCACAACTGCATGAGTATTTGAATAGGTGCCAGGAAACCCAAAAGAAGGCAATGCCTGATTTCTTCCAGTGATGCTATTTTCATGCAGTCATGAGGCTTGAAATTGACAGTTTGGCAGGTTGATTTAATTTGCTGGCCCTTTGCATATTCACCACTGACAGCTAAGGATTCCCAGGCAAGCCTACTAAGTCAGCTTAGTTATCTTGTGACATGCCGACCTGGGAGGAGAAACATTTTTTCCCCTTAATTTAGTTAGATAAATTTTGAATGACCCATTTCAGCTTGCTAGCAGATGTCTACAAGCTGTTTAACATCCTTTAAATTAAGAACCATCCACACTAATTATTTCATGTATGTTTTATGCACATTTTACTAACTTTAATTGAATGATGGTTAAAAAACAGTTCTTTAAATGTAATTGTTACTGCATGCAGTCTCAGTCATAAGTCACAAGGCCCTCAGAAAATTCTACTTGCAAGTGTCATAAGCGTTTAGAATTTTTGCTTCTGATTCTGTTTGTCCTAACATTTTGAGGCGTCAGCAGTGAGCTGCTAAGTAAATGGGTACCACACCTCTTCTTTTATTACTTTGTCCTAAGATGCATGCAAAGAAATTTCTCAAGCCCATATTGACCCAAGATAAAGATAAAGTGACAAATGAGAAAAGAAAAAGGTGTAATCTTAATAGGTTTCATGTTAAATCTTATATGGAGCGAATCAGCAGTGGCAAGTGAAGCCCTTCTGCTGCTTCTCCCCATACAAAATAGGGAGTTACTGAACACACTATCTTGAGAAAGAAAGTAAATTAAGAACCATATAATTTGTCAGTAGATATCACTAATGTGAAGCTTTGTTTTTCTGTTTAATATTTCACACCTGATTTTACAGAAAACATGCATGTTTTTTCTGTTGCAGTTAGTGATCTTTTATTTAATTTAATGTGTTTTGCTTTTTAAGAACAAAATTGAACAAACAAATTATTATTGTGATGTGGGTGTGTAGTGAAGTGGAAGGTAATTGTATGGATTTAGTTATCATAGCTAGCTCTCAATAATAATGCATATTGGATTAGGGAATTCTTGCACAACATTGAACATTTTTAAGTGACATTTCAATATATCGTTCCCAAAACTTAGGAAAGTACAGTCACTTAATTACTACTTTTGCTTAGCAATAAATAGTGGTTTTTTTAACTAGTTGCTGTCTCTTTTTTGAATAGAACATTCCTTGAGAGCATTCAGGTGAGGGAAACATGTAGTTAGAAGGATCTCTGTGATACTGCATCATCTTCAAGCATTAGGTTAATTTTCTTTTCTTATTAATCCATAAGATTCACCAGTGTGTCAGGACAGGTTTTGGAAAGTGTAAGCATGTTTCTGTATGAGCACTTCTTTTCAGTTCGAGGTCCTTTCTCTGTTTAAATAGCCTTTATTGCTAAATCACCGATTCTTTTTACAACAGTGCAACTTAATTTTAACTTAGTTGTGCCTTTTTCACTGTCTTGGTTTTAAAAGTAGCAAATCAAAATTACCTTTTGTTCAGGGATTCCTTCACAAATCCATTTGCACAAACTATGAATAGTGATTTATGGTGTGGTAAGTTACATACCCAGAACTTCAGGTTTTAAGAAAGATTTCACTGAATATCAGAAAACAATGTGGGACAAGGCAGTGAGAAACAGGAAGTTCAGAGCATATTGAGTACAAATTTAAGGAAAAAATTGAATGGGAGCTTCAGGCCCAGTTTCTCTTCATGGCAGGCAATTTAAGTGGAAGGACTAGCAAGATTATAGAATTGAAAAGCGCTTTTGAAGTGCTAGGCAGAGGAGTACCAGACAGATTTCACAAGTGTGATTTCATAGTTGGTCTCAGTTAACATTGCAAGTTCAGCTGAAACAAAATGTTATCAAGTGCATCTTACTGTGCATTTCTTTTGTTAGTAGATGTAAAATGCAGGAAAGAAACTTGGTGTATTTTTGTGAGCCATGCAGAAGCTAGAAGTACTATCAAAGTTTTGCATGTATGTCACTTTGGTAGCGAAAGCTTGAGGCAGCAGCTGAAGTCTCAGTCTCCTATGCATCACAGAGTGAGATTTTAACAGAGTAGAACTTGATAAGACACTCTCAAAGACTTCTTCTTTATAGTGTTGGTAAACATCTGTTGAATTGTTCAACTCAGTATTGTTTGGATTCTATATTCGTTTATCTTCTTTCTTGCATATGTTACTTTCTGTGTGCTTAAGCATTGGCTGTTTGAAAATTCTAACATTTAGCTGTATTTTGGTTTGTTTTCCCAAATGTGCTGTTTTAGTGACTCTGAAACACCAACTTCAGAGAGTCTGGAGACAGTGCAAAACATTGATCCCCTGCCAGATGGAAGTAAACAACAGAGGGAAAAGCAAGTACAAGACAGTCAAAAGCCCTGCAACATTATTCGTTTAGAAGGCAAAAGCCAGAAGCACAATAAAAAGGTAGAACTTTTTTTTTTGTTCTCTTGTGTCGAGTGTTGAAGCTTAATGGAATTATCATTGCTGTTACACTCTTAATTAACTTGACTGTTTTTGTAAAATGGAAGGAAAATCCACTTCCAGATATCCACTGAGCAGTTTCAGTATCGTTTATAGTTTTTTCTGAATAATTAGTCTGCAAACATATCTGGAGAGGGTGTCAGAAGTACAAAACCTGATTAAAAAGTGTACAGCTGCTGTAAGCTAATACTTATTTTTTGTAGTCCAGGCAAGGTATGCTGTAAACATTCCTCTAAATTCTCTCTCAGTCATAAAAGCTGTAGAAAAGAAACAGCAAAATTCCCTCCCCCTCCTCTAGAAAATGATGTGCTGACTAATCAGCAGAAATACCTCTCATTCCTTTTTCTGTGCATAGACAGAGTTGTCTCTGTCTTAGATGCTTTTGTCCCTGTCTTTTGTCCAGAAGAAAAGTGTGCTTTTGTCTTTTTAGTCCACTTGCATTTATTGTGTGGCATTTGAGCTCCTTGTCTTATTCCTAACATCTATATGCAGTTGTCTTACAGAAGAGGGCCAGCTAGTCATTTCCCAAGTCTTTAAAGGATCCATACAATCTGTAAGAGATGACTCATTTTGGGCTTTTGAACACTGTCTAATACTTACTCACTCCTGTGTTTGCTCAAATGAATCAATTCATGGAATGTAAAACCACAAGCATGTTGTTCTTTCTTCCTTGAAGAAACAGAATACTGAAACACTGAACAACTTGCTGTTACTAGAAAAGTAGTTTGAAATTCTGATGATAAAGCTAAGAGCATGAAAACATTTTCTTAGTCTCTAAGAAATGAAAGCAAATAAAACCCCTTTGTCTTGTTATATATTCTTGATTCCATCAACACATTGATTTTTATGGCAGAAAAGCTGGCCAAAAGGGCATCTCTTGTATGGAACATACCAGTATGAGCAGGTGCAGGCTATTTCTGTGTAAAACTGAGTGTGCTACCCCTGTTTATTTCATGCTGAATCGAGGAGGCTTCAGTCTGTCCTGCTTAGTAGTAGCACCCTTTTTGTTTGTCTGTGTTGCCTTTACTCTTTATTGCTACTGGAAAAGACAAACATACATAAATTCTGAGACACATATGTAACAGACTGCTAGAAGTGGAACATAAACAGGAGGAGCCCTAAGCAGGTGAATATGTTTCAGCACAAGTCTTCTGTTGCAGGAAAAACTGAAAATACATTTTGAAAGTACTGAAGATAGTCTTGCAAAAAGAATTTGACAATTTGGAACACTAGTTTTAACTGGCATATCCCTCCTGCCGATCTAGCTGGGTTGTAGTATTCTCATACAAAGAAAGGCCAAAGAAAACTCCTAAGACCTGAGCAATATCTGAATTTGGCAATGCGACATTTACGACACAAGGACTGTCTCAGTTTTGCCTCACATGGTATAAATGTGTAATAACTCTTTACAGTATCTGGAGAGTTATTGGTGCTCTTACAAACTTACACATTCATCATAGTTGTGGCATAGAGATCTTTTTGCTGCAAGCACGGATCACTTGCTCATCATCTGCTGAGAACTCAGATCTTTGTGACATGTAATAACCATGTCATCGGTCATCCAGTTACCTGTCTTCAGTGTTTCTAGGATGCTCTCATCTTA
Organism: Rhinopomastus cyanomelas; assembly: GCA_013400115.1. Classification (NCBI taxonomy): domain Eukaryota; kingdom Metazoa; phylum Chordata; class Aves; order Bucerotiformes; family Rhinopomastidae; genus Rhinopomastus; species Rhinopomastus cyanomelas. The sequence goes on along the minus strand of VXBP01003029.1, from coordinate 163,599 downwards.
CTGATGGAGAATTACTACTGGTTTCCATTGCTGTCTTTGAGACTTGGGATAAAATAACTGACAGACTACTCAAAGAAGACCAACCTACAAGAGCTTGATTTTCTTTCTTTGCTTTTAGTCCAAAAAGTTGGTACTTACATTTCTTTTATTCTAGCATATCTTATTTCCCTGTCCTTCACATTGTGTCATGTTCTAGATCTAGAATACATGGCTAAGCTACCCTACAATGACAATACTTTGTTCAGGGTAAGCAGGGCATTACTATTTACTCTTTTAAATTTTAACAGCTATTTTAGTGATGATTTCCAGAAATATGTTGTGTGACATCACACAGAAATTGCAAACTGAAGACTTGAGAAATTGGACAAATGTTGAAGAATTCTAGGGCAAAAGTATTTCATAATACAGTGAGCATTTAAGAGCCAAGGAAATAGTACTTTCATTTTGGAGTAAGCAATGCTCTGACCATTTTCACTTTACGTATTGCAAGCAGCATTCTTTGTCAGCCTCTGCTTCTGTCATTGAGCAATTTATAGGTTCTGGAATTACTAGATTTTTCAAATCAGATATGTGGAGACATGCATCTGACTTTCATTGTCCTATACAAACAAAGATGTGTATTCATACATACCTATTCACAACGCAGTATCACAGATCACTGTTCTTTTTTGTTTTCATTTCAGTATCTTGAACAATGGGGTATTATATTCTTTCAAGTAGTGCACGTCATCATTTTTCCCTATGAGTAAATAATTATCGGAAAAAATAATCTAAGCATTCGCAAATATTTCATTTTTCTATGGAATTCTTTGGATTCTTGATGTACCAATAAACTGTGACAGCATATTGATCTACATTTGATAGTACAGACAGAAACTGGTACCCTGTGCTGGCTGATCTTGTCAGATTGATTTTTGACTTAAAATTCATTAGAATTTTGTGTACAGTGTGAAGTCAATTATGACTCTTCAAAATTAAAAACTTGGGAGTATTGTGGTTAATATGCAATAATGAAGAATTTCTAGCTCTGTGCTTCTGTTCTTGATATAGGGCCATTCACAGAATAAAGACCTAGAAAAGTTACATTTCAGAAAAAGGAAGATCTGCTGTCTCATAACATCTTCCCCATCAATTCTAAGCAAAGGTAGGAGTGTTAATATATGTATGGCAACTTCTTAATGCTCACAATGCATTTCTGACGGGTATTGCACAACCTCTTCTGTACCACATAAACCAACTTAAATGCTGTTGCAGAGTTTGCAGGTTGTGTGAGTCTATTTTCGGAAGTTCAGCTTGTTATTTGAAACTGAACTTGTTCCATAAAAGATGCTGTCAGACAGCATCTCTTCACACATTTAAGATTTACTCTATGTTTATGACATCCGACTTATTGAATCTACAGACTAAAATAAGGTTTTTCATGGCCTTTTGTTTTTGTTTGCCCCTCATAGCCGACCCAACCAATGAAACAAATTGTGTTTTGTCTTAGATCTTAAAAAAACACTTAAAAAGACATTGAAGCCTTTCTTTCTGGTAAAGTCAATCAGAAGCCTCAGCTACATTTGACTTCCAAGTCCATGTTGATTTTGTAGTGATGGCACTTCAGAAAAAGCACATCATAGAGTACTTCATGTTAATGGAATTAATTTATTAGTTTGCTTACGGCTAAATACTTTAGAACTTAGAACAGTATTTTGAAGAGCCAAAGAAAAATTGAAAAGGACTTTACCTATGACAATCTTTCCATTTAATAACATGCCATTTTATCTTTAGTGTACAGAACAAAAAGGACAAGTAGCACTGCCCAGAAGCCAGGCTACTGTTTTACTCTACTGCGGGAAAGAATTAAGTCATTGCAGCAGCAGATAGTTGCTTTACAGAATGAAAAGAAGACAGCAGTGTCTTCTGTGGAGGCATTTAAAGAAGCCAATGAAAATCTAACAGCTGAGCTACATTTGGCTGACCAGAAGCTTCAAACTAGTAAACTGACAATAGAGGTAAAGTACTTTTCGTTATGTTGTCTTAATGTTCAGCTTAATTCTGCTGTAGTGATGGGAAATTTTGGTAGTATTGACTTTTGTCTTTTAATTTGTTATGGTAAAAATTCCAATATGTTACATATTAGTATGCTTTATATAAAATTCTGAATCAATTGTAAAGTACAAATGGCAGAGGACTGACTTAACTCATTAATCCTTCTGAAAAAGAAGGGATCTTCATGCTGAAATTTTAACCATTTCCAAATGGGTGAAGGAAGTTTCACTTTTACCCTGTGGTCTGAGAACTTATCTGAAGATATGGACAGTCTATATGAACAGTCCATATGAGCGGAAAAAGACCTGAGGATGTTGATTGATAGCCTGCTGAACATGAGCCAGCAGTGTGCCCAGGTGGCCAAGAGGGCCAATGGCATCCTGGCCTGCATCAGAAAAAGTGTGGCCAGCAGGACTAAAGAAGTGATTGCTCTCTGTACTCAGCACCAGTGAGGCCTTATCTTGAGTATTGTGTTTGGTTTTGTGCACTTCAAAGTAAGATGCTGGAGTGTGTCCAAAGAAGGTGGTGGAGGGCCTGGAGGACAGGCCTTATGAGAATCAGCTGAAGGAAGACAGTTGAGGAGACACCTTAGTGCTCTTTACAACTATCTGAAAGGAGGCTGTAGAGAGGTGGGGCTTGGTCTCTTCTGCCAAGTCACTAGCAGTAGGACAAGAGGAAAAGGCCTGAAGTTCCACCAGGAGAGAATTAGATTGGATGTTAGGAAAAATTTCTTCACTGAAAGATGCATCAAGTATTAGAACAGGCTGTCCAGGGAGTAAGTGGAGCCGCCATCCCTGGAGGTGTTCAAAAATTGTGTAGGTGTGGCATTAGGAGCCATGGTTGAGTGGGTATGGTGATACTGGGCTAATGGTTGGACTCAAACATCTTGGAGGTCTCTTCCAACCTTAATGATTCTATGATTCCAACTACTGTTTTGTGAAGAACAGGCACTTTTGGAAAAGCCAGTTTTCTCCATATGCCATAAGAGTGGAGTGTTGAAGGCAATCTTCCAGAGGACCTAGAGACCAGTTCCATATCTATTTAATCCCAGCTCATTCTGTTAAGATGGAATGCTAAACAAGATTTATGAAAGTAGAGACTAGTAAACTATTTGGTTAACAGCCCCAAAGATGCCAGCTTTCTTCTCTTTTTCAGTCTTCATTTCTGCTTAATCCTTTCTCGTACTATTACTCCTTTCTGTTTTTCCCCATTCTCATTTGTATATATGTATTTTGTGTTAATCTACATGCAGCTCCTCAGCTGGAATTCTTTTCTGTTCTTACTGTAGTGATTGGCCTGCCCTTTATAGAGCTGAATCAACAAACAGTTCTGCAGTAATCGTCTCCTGTTGGTCACACACACATTCTGCTTCCAGAATTATAGTGCTACAACAGATGGACTTGCTGGAAGGAGGCAGACATTAAAAAAGAAATCAAATCCCCTCCCCCTCAAACTTCTCTGTATTTCTGTCTTTGCACAGAAGGCAGAAAGAGTACCAGGAGCAGCACTTTCCACTTTTGTAGGGCTGGGGAGCTGCTAATTTCCAGAGGAGAAAAAACCTAATTTCTGTTACTCATTTTGCATAACTATGTATGTATTTAATGGATTGTTCAAAAAAAGTTTCCAAGGACATTGGAACCAATGGAGATCATCTCACTTCACACACTATACAAACAGCATCATAATGTAAATTTCCATGAACAGAATAAACTTCACAGAGAGTTATATATGCAATTTACATGAAATACTCTGCTTGCTTCATGATTTGCCTTTCAAGAATACTACATCTTGGTTGTCCATAATAGAGCAAAGTGAGAAATACAATTTTAAAAGGCCATTATCAGGAAACACTATTTTTTTTAAAAAAGACAAAATCTTATGTCAAGATATCTGCAGCTTTAATCTAAAAGACTGAGGAATAGTTAAATAGCATGGTCTTAAAACCAAACCAATTTTCTTTCACTTGAAAGTTAAAAAAAGGGAAGAATTGTTAGTTCTTGTTAAATTGTTAAAGGGTGGTGCATTCTAAGCAAAAATAAATAAATGTTGCAGGTACTCAAGAAAAAATCTTTATTAGGCATGCACATTTTTTTCTTTCTCAGCAAACAATTCAAATTCCCCTTCTTACAACTAATTACTCTTCAGGTGCCATAGTAGTGCTACCAAGTGGGAAATTTAAAGCAGAGGCTTGGGCTACTTGCCAAGTGGAAATTAAGGAGGTAAAGAACCTACCCAGTCACTGCAGGGTACATGCATGTTTTAGAGGGGGAAGCAACATTCACCACAACATTCAGCATATATTTATGTGGGGTGTTATTGGGGTTTTTTGTAAGAAATACTTTCTAGAAGTAAAGATTGAAGATATTGCAAGGGAACTGACATTTTTTAAAAATGTTTTTTCCCTAGCAAGAAGAGTTGTTATTGTTTCTTTTCAATGCTTATGTTACTTTAAATTTTGGATTTTTTTTACATGGATGGATTGTAAAAAAGTAAGGGAGCAAACCTTGAAAAATGAAAAAATTGAGACAATTCCTGGATTTAGGGAGACTCCTAAAAACTTAATGAATGTCAAAATGATTAATAGCCAAAAATAAGCTTCCTTATGTGATCATAAAGTTCTGAATAATCATATATTCACAGTGAACTTGTGGTGTTAGGCCAAGGTAAGTGTAGCATTCCAGCAACTGTAAACATTAACATCATGGCTTGGACAAGATTCCATGTTACCTGAATTTAGCTAGGAAAATAAATCCATTAAAAGATAAGGACAGACGTGCATTCAGTCCTTCATTATATTCCTCAATGAATCTTGCGCTGGAAGATCAACTCTAGACTTAAGATTTAAATGTCTCAGGTGTTTGTTTTCAGACAGATTTTACATTTCATACAACATAAGGAATTTCTGGCATCTGCTGATTTTCAGAATTTTTGTGCATCTGTCTATGCTTTTATGCATAGACAGATTTTATGCTTTTATATGTTTGTGTTTGTCTATCTGCTTTTACGAATTCAGAATGCTGAATTCAAGTTGTTTTGTTTAGCCTTTTAAACTGTAAATAATGTAGATTTCATGCTTTGTTATGTTTCTTAGAAAGCGTTCTTTGGATATTTCTGCAAAAAAAATGACTGTAAAGTGACTGCGCGTGTGAGAATCAGAGCTTTTGTTTTCCAAGGGTTCACATCAACACTTTGTCAATACTGTAGAGAAATACAGTAGTTACATTTTTCTGTCAGCATATAGAAAGCACAGCTGGAGATAATACTTAATGTAGAAGTGAAGACATGTAGCATTCCCTTAATTTCTTTAAAAAGGAATTGTTGATAAAAAATCCAGGGAATTTTTTTCTGATATTTATTGCCCTCTAATTTGTAGCACTAAGTGACTGCTTATAGAACGAGTGAGATTACTGCATGGAGCACAGTGTAAATGCAGTAGATTTCATTATTGTTGCAAAAGTTTAGTAAAAGTATATTTAACAAGAGATAGAAATCATAAGCAAATGAGTACATACTCATGCCAAGGCAAATCAGTTCAAGAGGGATGTGGAGCTTCTGGAGAGGGTTCAGTGCAGGGCAACGAAGATGATAAAGGAGGTGGAGCACCTCCCTTATGGGGAGAGGCTGAGGGAGCTGGGTCTCTTGAGCTTGGAGGAGACTGAGGGGTGACCTCATTAATGTCTACAAATATTTGAGGGGTGGGTGTTGGGAGGACGGAGCTGGGCTGTTCTCAGTGTCAACTAGTGATAGGATGAGGGGCAATGGTTGTAAGCTGGAACACAGGGGTTCCACATCAACCTGAGAAGGAACTTCTTCACAGTGGGGGTGACTGAACACTGGAACAGTCTGCCCAGGGTGGTTGTGGAGTCTCCTTCAGTGGAGATATTCAAGACCCGCTTGCATGAGTTCCTGTGTGACTTGGTCTAGGTGATGCTGCTGTGGCAGGCGGATTGGACTAGATGATCTTTCGAGGTCCCTTCCAATCCATAGTGATTCTATGATTCTAAATCACCATTCACTGCTGAAAAGTACTGTAGGTTTTTCATATCAGCTCTCCAGTGTTTGTTAGATGATGTCACAGTAAAAGCTCTGTTTCTTCATGGAATACCACAGGCATTTGCAGAGTGCCTGTGAGTGTCTGCTTCAGCAAGAAACCTGAATCTCAAAAAATGGCAACAGGTCAACCAGTCAAATGGTAACTGGTGTTTTGGTGAGGATAATAGAAAGGTTTTTCAGATGCATTCCAGCAGATGTGTCACTACGTTTTAGCTGAATGGAGATGAAAAGGAGTTTGGCCTAAGGTTGGGTTGTTTTCTGATGAAATTTTTCAAATATGTCCAAAGTTTATTTTATCTATTTAATTTTCAATTTTTTCTTAACTTTAAGGGAATTTGTTTCCCATGAGGTCACAGTGCGCTTTTAAAATATAACTAGCTTGCCATAAATGTGTTTATCTAGTGGATTATCTCAAATATGGAAAGGTATAAGCATGAAAAGTTAAGGACTAGGGAAGCTTTTTGTGAATAAATTTGATTGTGGATTTCTCTATGTGCTCTCTTGACTGTGTTTGCTACCCAGTCTATCAAAGAAGACCTCAGAATCAGAGTTATATCTGCAAATCCAGCACCACAGCTTCCCTCTTCTTTTGGCTCCCAAATATGAGTAAATTTAGCATCATTCAATTACTATGAAACAATTGATGATGAACTTCAATGCATTTTAAGACACTGACTTTATTATTTACACAGAGATCTCAGTTTCACTCTGATTTTCATACGGGATTTTTCCCTCTTTAAAGGTGTATATTATATAGGTATTGAAATCTGTATGTCTCTGTTTTCCTTATAACTAAATTTTAGGAATAAGCATGAAAATATAAACACCATGTTTTTCATTATGTACCTCAGATAAGACCTCGCTAAGCTTTATAAATATGTGAAGGGTGGGTGTCAGGAGGATGAAGCCAGGCTCTTCTTGGTGTCATCTAATGATGGGGTGAGGGGCAGTGGGTGTAATAAGGAACATAGGAGGTTCCACATAAATATCGGAAGGAACTTCTTCCCAGTGAGGGTGACAGAGCCCTGGAATGGGCTGCCCAGGGAGGTTGTAGTGTGTCCTTCACTGGAGATGTTTAAAACCCGCCTGAACAGTTTCCTGTGCGACTTGATGTAAGTGATCCTGCTGTGTCAGGGGGATTGGACTAGATGATCTTCCGATGTCCATTCCAATCCCTGATATTCTGTGATTCTGTAATACTAATCATACCTGAATTATATTTTATTGTAAAAAGTTTGGAAGACTTTAAGCAAAATACAAATGGTAATTTTTACAGACAAATTGTGCAGGAGATTAATACTAGATTAGTAGTATAGGTAGGGTTTCTGCATATTATACATAGAAGTAAAAAAACAAGATGTAAAAATAGACCTGCTGTAATGACCTAATATTTTAATAGACAGAAACTAAAAATAATTCAGTTGTTTCTACTCTGTTCAATAGTGTCCCTTTCCATTTTTATGGTGCACAATTAAATGTGAAACATCTTACTTGTATCCATCTTAAAACTGAGAGTAAAAAAGCTAATATACTCTACTAATTAATAAAACATTAAATAATCAAAGAATTCTGCGAGGTTCTTTAGGAAAAGTCAGTTCTCAAAACCATCAGGCAAAACGTGATTTATTCCCTCTCCTCCTTTAGAAGCATCAAGATTCCTGTCCTAACTTCTAGTAAGTGTAATTTGCAGTAATTTGCAGTAAGTATAATCTTCATGCAAAATATTAAAAAGAATTAAAGACAGCTTCTCAAAAATATTTAAAAATCAGAAAATTTTCTATTCTACTTTTTCTTTAAATGCAGCTGAATTGAAAATGATAAAACTTGATAAAGCAGAGATATACTTCTTGACTTTACAAAGTTTGTAAATATAATACAGAAGAGGTTTATCTAATAATTTAAACCCTGTGCCAGTGTGAATTCTGAAGTCTTCAAAAATTTTATTTGGTGTAAATTTCTATGTGGTTTTTTTTCTTCTGAGGTCACACTGGTGTTATAATTATGTAATGCATGATTTGAAGACACCTCTTTTCAAGCGCACTAGGTAACTAAAAACTCAAAACACAGCCCAAATCTGTGTATTTTGGAGACAAAAATTATTCTTCCTAGATTCACCACAATGTTCCAAACCTGAACAGCAAAATTACCTGTAGGGCAAACTTGTATGTAATATATTTCAAGTTTAAATTAAATTAAATGGAATTTCAGTTCAACTTCTCGGTCCTACCTACAGTTTTTGATGGCTTTGAATTAACAATATTGAAATTAATAGAGTTTGCTATATTGTAGTTTTATGAGGGCTTTGCTGAGTCCAATAAATTTAAAATGATGTCACACTTTGATGTAACACTTAACAAAAACAAAGAAGTATACAATATTTTGGTGATTAGAAGTCATCTCCTTCAAGCCCTAGCACAGAAAACTGCCAGGAATGAAACACTATCAGCAAGTTAAGTATGTTTGTTCAAATGGTTTAGCTTCTAAATGGGGAGATTTCTATGTAATTTTTTCCCCTGGTAAACTACTGATTCAGTGTAGTAGCTGATATAAAACAGTCCTCAAATTTCTGTTTTCTACTCTGTCAGAGAAGATGACTTAGAAATAAGAAGGAAGTTGTCAAATGGTAAACATGAAAGTAACTGCCCTTTTAAAATACATCTACTAAAAACTTTTTTTATTATTATTTGTTTTTATAGTTTGCTGCATTGAAAACTTAGAGCATCCTGAAGTCAGTTTTAACAGAACAAGACTCTAAAATATATTTATTGTGAAACTGTGCTGTCATTACAAAACAAAAATAAAGCGAAATACCTTTTACATTTATACTGATCTCAGAAGAAAAATTACAATAGATCTGTTGAATTATTGATGAACAACAATTGAAGAACATTGCATGTAGGAAATGAGTCTCATTCATAAATTAAAGAGAACATTTGGCATGGACTATGAGAGTTGTATTATATTGTTGTCAAAATGAAAGAATTTAGAGATAGGTAATTTCTAGAAGATAAAGAAAAAATTGTGTAGCCTACATGAAGTTCATAGAATATGCTTAGAACTAACAGAAGTTTTATTCCTGTATCAAGTAGAAATCCTAAAAAGTATACTTCTGTATTAAAAGGAAGAACCTTTATCACAAGAATTGGCTTGGTTCTTGTAAGTTTTACAAGTACAGGTAGTACACATTTTTAGAAACACATTTNTCTCCAGTAGATCCTTGTCCCTCTTAAACTGGGGGGCCCAAAACTGAACACAGTACTCAAGATGAGGCCTCACCAGGGCAGAGTAGAGGGGGAGAAGAACTTCCCTCGTATAAATACATACATAAATATATTTATGTCTTTTAGTATAACACAATATAGAATATAGTTGTATGGATATGAGTGTAAACACTGGAAGATACTGTCCTGTGAATTTTACTTTCTGTATTTCATGTGACGTGTAGCTTGTTTTCTTCTCCTTTCCTTGTGATTTGGTCAGACTTTCTGTATGCATTGAATCTTGTTATTAGACACATAAATAAGACTGCATCTTTTTCCCTCAAAAATTTCCTGAATGTAGTACTATTTCAGACCTGAAGAAGCTCAAGAACTACCATTGCAGTAGGATTTTCTTTTGTGTTCACAGGAATGTCTTCATTTTGTGTGATCTGCTAATTTAATTAAAGCTAAACACAGAGCTAGACTGGGTTTTTGAACCTTTTCCACATGTAAAGTTCTGTGGATAATAGACGGTTTTGTTAGATAGTATTCAACATCAAGTTTCAGTGCAAAGATTTAATTGATTTGAGAGTAATTATTCATATGTTGACAAGGGAATGTATTGCATTTCTGGCAGTCTGGTTTTCTCACAGGAAACTGGTATGGCTTGCAACTGGGGCAGCAGGCTGGTTCATTGAAATGGTCCATGAATTGTTTGTTATAAGTAACTACCAGTATTTAACCTTGAAAGTGTTTGAGTAACCACTTTATGCATGTGCATATTTCCACTGAATTTAGTGAAATTTCAAGACCTTGGTATGATGGTAAAAAAAATTTTTGCTGGCTGTGGACGTGAATATCAACCTCTTAATGATGAGAAGTTTGTTCATACCTTGAACTGGTAGTGAAGGTATTACACTAAAAGGTGTAGCTGCATATTTTTTTTCTTAATATTGTATTATTTTAGTAATAATACCTTTATGTACCTTTCTGTGTAAGTGCCACTAAAATGCAAGAAATAGATGCTTTGGCTTTCTATCACAGCCATATGTCATACACTTAAATTCTCTTCCATTCTTTACAATCACGTGATTCATGATGAATCCTACTTTGTGGCCCTCCTCTGGGCTTGCTACAATGGTTTCATGTCCTGCTTGTATTGGGGGTTCATGAACTGGATGCAGTACTCTAGCTGAGGTCTCATAAGAGCAGGGTAGATGGGGGAGAATCACCTCCCTTGGCCTGACACTTGTTTTGATACAGCTCAACGTAACACTTAGCCTTCTGGTCTGCACTAACACATTGTTGGCTTCTTTTCTACCAGCAACCCCAACCCCAAGTCCTTCTGCTGTCCTTTTAAAGACGAGGATGTCATGCAGGGCAGTGTCAAATGCCTTGCATAAGTCAAGGTAGATGATGTCATTCCCTCTACCCTTGTCTACCAATGTTGTAACCGTGATGTAGAAGGCCACTAGATGTGTCAGGCACTATCTGCCCTTAGTGAAGCCATGTTGGCTGTCACCAATCATCTCCTTGTTTTCTCTGTGCCTTAGCATGGTTTCCAGGAGAATCTGCTCTGTGATCTTTCCGGACACGGAGATGAGAATGAATGGCACATAGTTCTCCAGGTAATCTTTGCTTCCCTTTTTAGACATAGGATTTATGTTTCCTTTTTCCAGTCAGGGGAAAATTCACTGGCCTGCCATGAGCTTGGAGGAGGCAGGTTTTGAATGTTAACCAGCTTTCTTGAGCTCCCAGGCCCTTCAGTACTCTATCCCATTGCACTCTCATGAGAAGATCCCTAAAGAGGCCAAAATCTGCTCTCCTGAAGTTGAGGGTAGCAAACTTGCTAGGTACCCGCCTTGCTGACTTAAGGAAGAGAAAATTAGCTAAAGAAATACAAAAAGAAGTAAAAATAGCTTTTGTGGTGTAAATGTACACAGAATTCAGGATTGCATTGTACACCACTTCAGAATCGCACATTGCAGAGCTGAGAGAAGGTCTCAGCTCTTTGGTTGAGGCAACACATAGCTTAGCAAGAAAAATTCACAAAATAAAACTAACAATTTTAAAATATTACTTTCACACTCATATATCTCTAGGGCTGAGTTTTCAGTGAGCTAGTAGTAGACTGATGGTGTAGAGAGATATTATTCTTTTATTCTTTAAAATCTTGATTAACGACTCAATTTGAGACATTTCATTAAACGCTTGGCTTCCAGATAATAAAAATACTTATTTTTCGAACTATTGTTTGTATCAAGTGTTTATTCAAAGACAAAGTTAACCAATTACTTTAGTTAATGTGCTAATGGGCTGAAACAAAACAAAAAACCAAGGAGGGTTCAAAAAGCAGTTACAAATTGCAGCCAACACCAAAACTTAATTTAAAAAAAAAAAACAAACAGACACATTTAATTCACCCCAAATAAAAACTTCACGCTCTTAAAAAGGGAAGAGGATTCCAGCAATTCCTTTTTATTGTGGAAACATGGAGTCTATTCAGTCACTGCACAAGTCCCTCAGTGTCAGCAGGCATTTTAAAATCCAGTTTTCTGTTCCATGTACTTTCATGCCAGCCCTCCCTTTTAAGCGGCTGATTCCTAAGTCCATGAACCAGGGAAGAACTCTCAGTTTCAGCAAACAATGGACAGATAAAAGCTTCCTTCTACTGATCCTTGAGGTACATCTCTCTCTGTTCAATGTATTGCCAGGGCAAGATGGCTGCTGCGTTCAGCTCCCAATAACAGGCAGAAAGTGCATGAAGTAGGAGGAGCTGGAAACCTGAAACCAGAAGCTCCCAAACCTGCATTTCTGCTTGCAGAGACACAAAAACGGGATTGCTAGTCAAAGTTAACAAGTGGCCACAGTATCTTCCAGTGCCTCAAGCAAGAAATAGAAAATTTCAAACTACAACAGATTGCAATAGCATCTTTGGAAAAACAACAAAGTCTTCTGAGAAACAAGTGAGAGAAAGGCATTCTGATAGATAGTAATTTCAATTTTAAGATTGGTAAGTGATGCATTTGTTGAACATAAAAATACCACAAATTCTGTAACTAAAAAATCAAGGTATTACTTTGAGAAATTAAGCAGTAGACAACATAAATGTCTCATTTCCTTAAGACAGCCTATATTGAGGCCTGAAACTACAGTCCCTAGACCTCTGAGCAGTTTCCCTGAAGAAAGGTTTTGTGGTGTTCTGTGTTTTTACTTAACATAATTTTAGTGAGAAAGGAATGTGTATACATTACAGAGAACTTTTTGCATCCCACTGTCATCCATATTATTGTGTACAGTTAAAAGTTACTTGCATTTTATAGTTAATTCCTCAAAAGACTATGATTATTAGATTGTTCTTCCTGTTTTTATATCTTCCTGTCAAAAATATATAAAATTTTAGTCTCATTTCCATTTCTGAGCTGCTGCTTTGTGATATTTATTCTTACTTTCCTGAAAAATTAGTAAAATATTTATTTATAAATTCAAACATATTTTCTTACACGTGCTCACTGTGTGTCTTTAGACTTGTCTTTATACTGGCAGTTTTTGTAGTAGAGATCCTGTGTATTCAGTTTATATATGTCAGATCCTCAAGGGCCATGGCTTTTGCCAGATGAAGCCCTTTTGATTTTGAGGCTGATGAAACACAGTACTATTATTGATCTGTGCATGACACAGCCTGTCTCTCTGCTGGCAGAGTGTAGCAACATTTATCCAGGAATTTATGAAATGTCACTCAGATCATGTTCATAAGGTAAACTGTGCAAGAACCAGGATCCAGGCTGAGAATCCATGAGGAATTGGACGTGACTCTGTTATCGCTTCGTCCTGTCTTCTAAGTCAGCCAAGAGGTATTTGTTAAAAAAAAAAGTCTTTGTTTTGTATTAAAAAGTGTGATTGTCACTAGGAGCACCCTGTACAATGTAGTCATACTGTTGTTTTCCTTGTTTTTAGGTCACTTGGGAAAACTATATTGTAAGTCAGTAGAAGTGAACTAAACACTGCAAGTCTGTTTGTAACAAAATGATGGTTCCTGTACAGCTCCAAACAGGAAATTTTGTCTATCTTTTGTAAAGAATTTAACTTTTCTTGCCGCGTTTTGCCTTTAGAGGTGTAAGATCTCAGTAAGCAGTAGTGGTCAGAATGGTGTGGGACTGTTTCTACATATGAAACAGCCCAAATACTAGTATTTACATGTTTTGTTTACTTATAAATGGTAATTGAAAAAGGCTGCACCACCTTCTTAGTATCAAAAGTGTCTCACATCAAAAGTAATGAAAACTGGTAAATAATGAAAAAGCAAGTTTCCATATTCTGTTTATCTATTTGTAGTGGTTCATATGTGACTCTTCCAGACATATTTTATATAAGTACTGTTTCAGGAATACACTCACCACTGTCTGCAAATGGATGTTCCACCTTCTCATTAAGAAAAAGGTTTCGTGTGTGCAAAGGACACAAAAAGCTTCAAAATCTTAATTTCTGTTCTGTTTCTAAAATGGTTACAACAGTAACAAATTTGAAAGTAATGCAAGAAAAAAGAAGAAGTATTGTGATATTTGCCAACACATAAGACATTTGAATTGATAGAAAAATCACAAAACACTTTCATTTTAAAGCCAGTTATTAGTTAAGGTAAAAAGAAACAGCTTTTCTTCAAGGTAAAAGTATGATTTTTATTATCTTGGGATAATTTCATTTGCTTATACAGATATTTTCTGTAGTTTGTATTCGGCAAGACCACAATCAAAATGTCTTGTGAATGATCTCCAAAATGTACTCAATCTCTACTTTTAAAAATGTTTTTCCCACATTTGTACATAAAGTATTAAGCTAAGAGGGCAGAAGCTGCTGTTAGTCATTGTTGTAGTTTGAAAATTGCTAGCATTTTCAAATGTACAGCAGTTCTGCTTTCATGAAGAAGAAAAGGAGTTGTTTTGTTTTGGAGGACCCCTCCCCCACAGGGAACTTGTCCTGGGGAATGGTGTCACTGGTCCTGGACCTGCTCCGGATGTCCGTGTTGGGTTAGCCTATGAAAAAGCAGAGCGGGCGGTTTGTTTTTAGAAAAGTCAGGAAGAAGGAAGTGAGTAGTGAAGAAGTAAGAGAAGAAGGAGGAAGTATGTAGCCCGCTCGTGTGCGCTGCAGGCTCTCTTGGGCTGCGGCTTCTCAGCCGAGCGCGCCCCACCCCTCCACCCCGTCCGTTCTCGGGACAGTGGCGGGGAGGGGGAAGGGCACGGGATGCGGCTTGGCCACGGCTTTTCAGTGACGCCGCCGCTACTACGGGAAGAGCAGATGCACCGTGTTCGCGTAGCCCCATGCCCCCCGCCGGACTACCAGCTGTGACTCGCCTCGGTCTCCAGTAGCGCCGATGTGCTGTGGTCTGGAGACACACCTGTAAGCTCTCCCCGCCCCGGCGCTAGCTGCGAAGTTTGCCGCAGGTTTTCCAGTGGCGCCGCTGCTTCAGGAATGGAGGACGCTATGGTTTGCACCGCTCCCCGTCCAGTAATGGGCAGCNGAAGGACTTGAGAGTCCTTAAATCTTGGATTGGAAGGACAGAGACTGGAGTTTTGTTGTTGGAATGCATGCCGCCCGCACCGGGGTGCGATTGGGGCGTTAAGGGAGAGGGTGGTGGCACTCGTCTCCGGTTAGCATGCTTTTGTTGTTGCCCAGATCTCTGCCGTGACCCAAGGCCCAAACGATAGTGACTTCCCATGGTATTTTCCTCAGATAGTGTAATGGCATGTGTGACGCAGTTTCTAGGTTGAGTGCACCAACTTGCTGGGTTTTATTTGTTTTATTTTCCTGTCTTTTTTTTTTTGTTTCCTTTTCTTTGTCTGTATACAGCTATTAGGTTAATAAACTTCTATCCAGTATCCTAAGCTATTCATTGTCTGGCAAAATTTGTCCGAGATGTCATTGAGACCTTACTGCAGAGAATGCGGGCAGTTCATTGATTTGAACCTGCTGAAACTGGTGGAGAAACCCCAACCCGCTACAGTCATAAAAATATCTTTGCATACGTGTATTTTTATATGTTCTCTTTTCATTTACAAGATTGCCCTAAGTTAAATGTATCTATATATATTTAACCAACCAATTGCAGTTGGTTGGTTTCAGTTGGGTTTTTTTTTCTGGCTCATGGATATATGTGTTTATTTTGCGAAGGTTCACTTCACACGTTGGATAAATCCTGTTTCTCAGGAGCATTAAGATGGTATTTCACAGCACGAAGGCCACCTGTTTGTCAGTCTATCGCTTTTCATAGTAGAACATAGTACTGAAAGGGCAAGAGGAAATGGCTTCAAGTTGTGCCTTAAGTGATTTAGCTTGAGCGCTAGGATTTCTTCACCAAAAGGTTGTTAAGCATAGGCTGCATGAGAGCTTGAGTCTCATTCCTTTTATATATTTAAAAGATGTGTAGATGGGGCCCTTAGGGGTGTGGTTTAATGGTGGACTTCATAGTCTTTGGTTAATGACTGAACTTGCATTAAGATCTTAAATGTCTTTTCCAGCTTGTTCTGCAATTCTGTGACTAGCTATAGCCTGTCTCACAAGGTTCATAGGTACTAGAGAAGATGTACTCTTTGGGGCGAGAACTGGTCTGCCTGTGCAGAGTTTTTCATTCACTCATAGATTCAGAGGTGATTCCGTGGTCTTTGTGGTACACCAAAAATAAAAGTGTGACTTTGTCTATAATGTTAGGTCAGTGAAGCAAGCAGAAGACAGTGGGGGAAGTACAAAAAGACAGCTGCTGAAGGTCTGATTCAAGTTGGGACATTGAATTCCAATGATAAGACACAACTACAATTTTTCCTCAAGCTATTGATGTTTGTGAAAAGTAATAAATTGCACACATGAATAATAATATGATAATCATGGCAGGGTATGATCTTTCAAGGTCCCTTCCAATCCATAGTGATTCTATGATTCTCTGAATATGCTTAAAAAAAGGCTTCTGCCTTGTAATGGTTTCTTGAGCTATTTGATATGCAGTGTGAGGCATTTTTTACACATAACTCTCCATTTATGCCTGTAATTTTAGCGAGGGCTCCAATGCTAATATAAATTACAAATTAAAGGTAAGACTGTGGAGATTCATTTAAAAGAATCCAGGGAAGAATTACCACTTCAGTGTATATGCAATATATTGTAGTGGTAATTTTTAAATACTGTACATTGTTTTGAAAAATATGTGTCTTCTCATGCCCTGTCATCAGCTTCATCATACCTCTGAGAAGCGGCTAGCAATTTACCTTTTTTTTTGCATATAGAAATGTAAGTAATAAATTAGTATTTCTATTGTATCAGCATTATGTGTCAGAAAAATTCTCGGTTTTTTTCAGGACTTTGTTGTGTTCAAATAAGACCATAGTAATTAAATTTGTCAGTACAGCTTACACTTAAAATATATTGTGTTTATCCAGCTGCCTACAGAAGAACCCTAAAAACTTTTGAAGACATTTCTGCAGCTTTGGTTGATATCTGAAGCAGTTACAATGAGAGGTTTGGAATAATCATAG
Source organism: Rhinopomastus cyanomelas (assembly GCA_013400115.1). Taxonomy (NCBI): domain Eukaryota; kingdom Metazoa; phylum Chordata; class Aves; order Bucerotiformes; family Rhinopomastidae; genus Rhinopomastus; species Rhinopomastus cyanomelas. The sequence continues at coordinate 146,789 of VXBP01003029.1, read as the reverse complement.
AAAATAAAATCATAGAGCTATCTTTACAAAGTATGTTCCTTGCATATTACAACCAATTTCTGAGAACACCTCTGATTTACATTATTTTTAGTGATTTTTGCCTCAAATTATTCGTATCGCTTCCTTAAACCTTTGTATCTTTTAGACATGTTTTTGTGAGTTGGCAGAAAATGGTCTTTAACAGTTGGAAAGCTGAAATGTAAGGAAATCGAAACAATATCTAAAGAGAAGGCCAGACTATGGTCGATGAAACAGCTTTTCCTGCAAACACAGAATTCCTGCTCACTTACATTGAAGATGTGAGATGCAGATGTGTTTCGACAGAAAGTGATTCACTCTAAAACAGATTGAAATGAGGAGAGGTTAAATTAATATTTCACCATTCTTTGAGCTGCTTTGTTCCTTTTTTGTTTATATGTTCTTTAAAAATAATTTTAATTTTTAAAGATATAAAGCTGTATGCTTTAGAAATAAGTGGATAAATCAAAAGGAAGTTTAGAAATGGTCCTTAAAATAGCGTTTTCATTTTGGTTTCTGTCTATTTTATGTGAGCTATATGGAAAACAGATGGAAGCATTATTAATTTTTTCCCCCAATGAGTTTTAGTGCAGCATATTTGTATGTGTTATCTGAAACATATGAATACTTAGTATTGCTGCTGTTAAATTTGTAATGAGTTGTAGGGATTGTGAAATTCCCTGACTGGCTCTCATGCAAGGATTTCATTTGCAGTGCTTAGATGTGTTAAGATTAAGCAGGGGGAATATGGCATGCACTATCCCTGACCCTAGATGAAAATTCAAATTTCTAGCTCTGCGAGTTTGCCCCATCTCTGATATTTGGTGCAAATCAGATAAATACAATGTAACCACGTTAAAAACCTGGTCCTGACTGTAAAAGATGGCATGGATTCTATGTAAATGGAATGCATGAAAATTCACACTAAGTACAAAGGTGTGGAAATCTTGGGGCAGATGTTACGCATCAGATGCAAGTCTTCACCTGTATATAGCAATACTTAATGCACACAGGTGTGTTGGATGTCAGAATACCCAAGTCGACTTGTATTTGTTTAAATAGCAAACTTGGTTTAGACCTTAAGATTGGCTTACTATAGCATTCAGATATTTTCAAGTGGGACAAACTCATGCAATAGCTTTGGTTGTATTTTCATTTTCAATTTGATTGTGGTAAAACTTATTTTAATGTACTGTATTATGTCTGTGTAAGTAGTAATACCTGGAAGGAGTTGGACTAAGTATGTAAGACATAACTTAAGATGCTGAATCTTTTAGTGTTTTTGTTACTATTATCTCAAATCCTGTCTTCTTAAGTTCTGTCATTGGTATGGGGCAAGGTCCTGCACATCTGTATGTTCTGGCAGTTTGTATCTCCATGTAGTAGACTCAGGTCCTACAGAAGTTAAAGTACATAGCTGTGATGATGAAGTTGATCATAATGAAACTATATAAGTAGCGTTACATACACTGTTAATAGTCCTTATATTCCTTTGGAATTTGGAAGGACAGATGGAGTTTTGCATATGCTTTAGATGCAACAAAAGTAGATAGTTTTCTTAACACGTGTAAAAATTGGGCACGGTATTTTGCAATATTTACCCACACAGAGACGTGAAATGAAAGTGAAAGAAAATACCAGCTAAAGAAGAATTATTGCAGGTCGAAAAGCTAATTGCTGAGTTGCTGTTATCGTTACACAGATTACATGTTTCAGAAGCTTTTTTTGTCACATTAAAAATTTCTTACTGATATTATTAGTAAGCGCTTTTCCTCATTTTCCATAATTTATGTAACAAATCATTGGTTACACAAATGTACAGTTCTCTGCCCACACAGTTTGTTTTGTCTGTTGTTTATAACAGCAGATGATTTCTGAGAGAATTTAGCCCAGGAGTGAGTTCCAGTGCATTTGGTATGTGAGTGTTTGTGTGTTTGTCTAGAGTAGATATAGTTGTTCTTGGTCTTGATCTGTGTGCTCAGAGTCTCGTTCAAGACTGATCTTGTGGTATTATCTTTCTTTTTTTTAAAAAAACTAAAAAAAATAAAGTAATGGACCTATCAGCTCTTGTTTTATTGATTTATTTTTTAATGATTTCTTAAGATGTCATAGCCAGATCAAATGTTGTAACACTAGGCTTTTGTAATTTTGTAATTGTAGAATAAATTTAAGTGCAAATTATCTGTAGAATAGCTGAAATAAAATTCCAAGTAAAACGTGTTTTTATGAAGCAGCACACACTAAGTAGCCCTTCATGAATTATGTTTGCTCTGATCATTACTAGCACATGATTAAGATGACATGCAAAGACTTTGATAAGACTCTTTGTTAGTGATTACAACTGCATTCACAACAGTAGATGGATTTATCATTTGTGTGTATGAAAGGGCTGTATGAAAATACTGTAGATAATAGTATAAACATTGCTTTTATAAAGCTGATGAACTGCAATTGTGTTATGGTGACATTATCAATTGGACAGCTATGTTTTTTTCTTTAGTAAAATACTTGATGAGGAACATACCCCTTATGTATGTGCTGATATCTGTATTTCTCTGCTGGGAACTAATTTAAACACTTCATGGGAGATTGACATTTGCAGTACCTTAAACATCCTTAAAAGCTGCTTTGTTCGTTGCAAACCATATTTAGTATGACCTCATAATAATGTAGCACACCTCAAGTGTCATGCCTGCCTTTACTGTGCATGCTGGAGCTGTGTTCATTTATAGTAGACAACTGCATTTCAAGGAAATTACTTCTTTTCTTGATAGGCAATTAACAGTAATTAGGCAGATTCATTTCAGCAAGATGTCAACAAGAGATTGTTTTCAGAAGTTGAATATCAATGGCTGTAAAAGAGGTCTTTTTCCCTGACACATAGGTATGGCATGTGAAACATGAAATGTTAATTTAACTTTTCTGCTTATTATTCATGCACTGTATTATTTTGTCATTCAGATGCTACACTGACAGGGTGCAAAGGGTGTTAAAATAGTGCTGCTAGAATAAAAAGAGGATTAATCTACCATTGGCCAATTAGCCAAAGGGTACTTAATGGTCTCTAAAGGCTACTGAAGTTAACAACTAGCTTAAGCGCTGGCAAAAAGTCCTCTGTATTACCTTCATTTACTTGACGTTTTTTGAAACAGTCAGATGCTGATAACTGCATTTGGCTGAAAAAAAGTAAAACTCGGTGATACAGCAGATCTTGATAACATTTACAAAAAAAAAAGATAAATTACATTTTATGTTTTAGAACTTTTCTTGCTTTTAGGGCTCTTCCTTTCAGTTTAGGAATAGGATACTAAGTCACCAAAGACTTCTGTTTCATATTTTGTCTCCATGTCTTGAATATGAACTAATCAGCACTTACAGGGCCTGCATGAAGAAAAGCTTTCACTGAGGATTTTGAGTTATTTGCCTTTTGTGTCAATGATCACATTGAGCATGCATCACTGGTGGCTTTTCAGTCCAATATATATATCATTTTCCTCATTTCAGATGGTTACGTACCATGTTTATAATTTTTAGCTTTTTTTAGCTCTAGCTTATCGGGCAGAAGTACATTGTGATTTGAAAGAACAAAACAGGGTCAAGATGAGTGGAATTCACTCAGTATGTTTTGCCTTAGATATTGTAAATAGGTTTATCATTTTGCTATGATTACATTTGATGAAGTGTGCAAAATCATAAATACTGGATTCCATACCTGCAAATATGTTTTGAAAAATTCTTTCATGGTTTACGTGTGCAACAAATACTGTTTGTATATTTCTCATGATCAAGCTAAAGTTATAAGAAAATAACATTCTATTTAAAACCTTAAGAGGAACAGTGTTAGATTTCAAAACAGAACCTGGTACAGGAGCTATTTGTATAGTGACTATACTGTATTACCTGTGGTAGGGAGGTTTCCTAGAAAAAACAGAAAGGAATATGTTCATTCCAGGTTTCTTGCAGACATCTCTACGCACACTGTAATGTCGTCTTCTGCCACTAGTTCAGAATATTTACATTAATTATAGTTGGATTACAAAACTAACAATAAAATACACTTGTTTTAAAAGTGGTTTCAAGAATATTTGCTTTACATCCCATTTCAAAATGTTGCTTAGAAGGAGGTTATTGTAATGTATTCTGCAGGTATAAATTTATGGGACCACGCACAATAGTGGCATTTACCACCAACAGAAATGTCATTTTTATACTTCCTGGTTGCAGAAGGAGGGTGACATTGCTGTAAACTGATCTAGAAGCTCCTCACCGTTTTGTTGTGAGGCCAAGGAGCAATAGGCCATTCCATGAGCTTCCTACATTAATCCTCCGGGCCTTCCATACAGTTGTTTTTCTGAGCAGAGGGCTTATGGTAAAAAGTCTTTGTTGAGTAACTGGAAGTTTTACGCTGACTACATAGAAACTGAGATTTCATCACGTACCCCCTTGTGTAGAATAGAACCAAGTGTCATGGGTATACCAGGAGCAAGGAGATTAAGATAGATGGATGTTAAAATATTGAATCTATAAACATCTGTTAAGCCAAACCACTCTGGAGGAGGTGCAACAGACAAAGGCCACTACACTGTCGAGGAACAGCAGCAGCGGTAGCCTGTCTTTACCAACATCTGGTCTAGCTGGTGTTTAAGATTCTACCTTTCATCCTGGTGGCCTCTTACCCTGGAGTAAATCCCTTTTACTCTGTCACTCAGGATTTTCATGCATGGTAGCACACACACAAAAAACCCCTTCCAGTGTGTAAAAAAGAAAAAAGAACAAAAGACTTGACCTAAAACTTAGCAAGTGATGAGGGATAGCAGAGTAATGAACTTGATTCTTGGGTAAATGCAAAGAATATCTTTTAGGCATAAATTTCTTGCCAGGGTTGGAGTTGTTTTTCACATTCTGCATTGAACTAGATAGAAAAATTTTCATACACTGTCTCGATATAATGCAAATAGGAGAATAATACGATATATTTATCAGCCTTGTAACACCATTTACATTGACTGCGGAGATGATAAATGAGAACTTTCCTGATACCTCAGACTGCAGGTGTGTGTCTGCTTCTGGAAGCTGGAGGATGTTTAGATTGTGCATGTATACTACTTACAGTTCACCCCTATACTTATGCTCTTTCTGAACTTGTGTACATTCATATTGTAAACAACTATTTGTTACCTTCTGTCTGAAATGATTTCTACAATCAGGGTAGCATGTTTCTCTTTGACTCTTATCCCATGAAAGTGCTTTTCTTTAGTATTTTCAGTATATTTGCTGTCATTTTTGAGAGTGTGACCGCTGCAATCACGGTATTTTAGACCAGATTCATTTTGGCGGCAGCAGTAGCCTAAAAAGCTTCTCAGAGTCACAGGCTATCGTGAGCAGATATGGGGGCATTTCTAATTTTAATCAGAGATATTGATCTACCTATGATTTTTTTCTTTTTATGAATAATTTATTATAGAGACACTGAATCATGAAATTCTGCATGTAGAAATATTTGCTATACTGAACTTATAAACCTAATCCTTATATCTTTCAGTACTGCAACTACTCTTGCTTATTAAAATCACTTTAATTTTCTCTTTTACTCAGACAGCATTGTGAGAAAAATAGATTATATTAAGGAGCAGCCAATTAGAAAATGCATTAGCACTACTGTTGTTCAACAGATGCAGAAAAAAATGGGAAAATTAGCCCCTTTGCTAAGAACAGTGCATGACTCAGATACATATGTAAACTGCCCATTGACTTTAAGGAGTGCAGTTAAGTGAGAAATACTGTTAGAGGCTTGACTTTAAATACAGAATGTGTTCTTGCACGTGGGACGTTTTTATAAGCTGATGCAAAATCCACAAGCATCATCATGTCATTCACAGTGGGAATTAAAATGACAGTAAGAAGTTTTTGTTTGGTTTGGATACATATGTGATCTTCAGATGATTGGTGTGGAAGTCTATGTCTGTGTAAACATCTGTTTATAAAAGATAGCACTATAGTTGCCATGTTAAGGAGCAGAGAGTTGTTAAGCCATTGGTGGCTTTCAACTGACTACAGATTTGTGCAAATTGTGCCAATAATGTCGGTTATATCAGTTCACCTTTTCACAGCACAATATTCAATAACATTCAATATTATTTAAATTAAGTATTTTATTTAAAAGATTACCCTTAGAAGAAGTACTATGAATTATATTGTTACTAAGATTGAATAAGTCTTGTCAGTTGTCAATCAAGTACAACAAGACTGAGAGTTCGTTTGCATGTTATTTATTTGAACTAAATCCCTAACAAGCCTTGTCTGCTAATTGGACTTAGCATTTATGTTGCTAAATGAGAAGTGTTTTGGCTGCAGTATAGGATGGTAAGACCTACCCAGTGGAATAAACAACTAACATCTGTTATCCTGTCCTGCTCCAGCTTGGCTTTTACCAGTTAAGTACCTCAGCCCTAGAGTCAAGGTTATGGAATATGTAGTTCTCTGGCTATGCTGCATATATGTGGAAGGGAAGAAATGTAACAACATGAGTAAAGACCAGCCAACCAGAAGATATTTAGAGCAGCTGGTCCACTTTGCTTTAACCTTTACAAGCCCTACAAATATCAAGACAGCATCTGAGGGAAGGGTGTATGTTTTACAGCAGTTGTCAACATAGCTATTCAAGTGGTCACCATTAAAACAGATTTTACATTTAGTCACCTTTAATGTGCATTGGTGTCTGAGACATCTTAGTATTTTTTCATGCTGTGTGTGGATATTGCTTAATCTCAGAGAGGGTCTAAGCAGACAGGCTTCAACAGTAAATACAATTTTATATAATAATTTTTGCCTGTCATGGTGAAAATAGCAATACGTACCGTCTAAACAAAATTTTTTTTCCTTTTGAAAATTTGGTTGTTTATAATACTAGTTGACTTCTCTTCCCTGCCACATTTTGTATTTGCAGGTACTGGAGGATTCAACCAACAGCAGTGTAATGTAATTACTGAAAATATACTATTACTTCCTCTTTAATTCTGAACAAGAGAAGCATCTTGTGACCACGGAGAAATATTTTAACATGCACTTACGGTTGTTTCTTCTGGTTATAAAACAGGTGTTGACCTCCAACCTGGCGAAGTGGCAACAGGAGAAAGAAGATCTACAAGAAAAGTTGAAGTTGAGAGAACATCTGTCTCAAGCTGCTGGCAAGAGCGAGAGTCCTTCAAAGAACATTGATTTAGAGCTTAAACAGCTGCAGTGCAAACTGAAGGTGACAAAACAGATTGTTTAATACTGAGGACAGTTCATATGAACAGTGTTCTGTAACAATACAAGCAGATAGATATATATGTATATATACAGGCTTCCCAGGGAGGTTGTGGAGTCTCCTTCACTGGAGATGTTCAAGGCCCACCTGGATGTGTTCCTGTGTGACTTGGTCTGGGTGATCCTGCTGTGTCAGGGGGGATTGGACTAGATGATCTTTCGAGGTCCCTTTCAATCCCTAATAATTCTATTATTCTATGACATATATATATACTCACATATTAATATTTTTTATATATCTTAGCCAAATATTATCAACTTAGGTGTTAGATAATCTTTAATGTTAAGTAGAAATATAGTCATAAACAGGAGAATTGAAAGTTACAATTAAAACGTCCAGATCGAAGAGTCCAGACAGAGAGGCTTGCTGAATTTTCACACAGTGATTAAATGCATCTTGTTGAAAAGTGCTATGGAATTACTTCAGCTGTGTTGATGTTTTTCTTTCTTAAAGTAAACAATACCTGTGATAGGGAATCAATGAATTTGATCTGATGGGGTGACTCATGTAGTGTAAACAAAGTTAGGTTACCTATATGTCACTACTGTTCTTGTCTTCAAGGAGACATCATTGGTTTTGTATTTGAATTTTGGTAAATTGGCTGGTAGGAAGATATGAACTTGATGATTTCATTTCTCACTTTCCAGTGATTTTGTGGATGATGTCTGGATGGGCTATGTTGATCTGAGAGTTTTCTCAGGAGGTGTTCTGGCTTGAACATATTAATTATTTCTGTCTTCTCACTGAAGGAAATACACAATGTCTTGGAGTTGTTTCTTTCCATCATTTAATGATTAATATTCGAGGAAAGAGAAAAAGTCAAAATGGTGCAGCTGCCAAAAGAAGGGGCACTCTAGTGAGCCAGTTGCCAGAGGACCTACCAGAAAAAAAGGCATGAGCAATGTAGATGTCTCTGGCATTGAGTTTAACTGTCCTAGCACACGAGATGTGGGTAGTGCTCAGCTCTCTTAGCTGTTGGTGGTAATCACAGTATTACAGGTCTTGACTATAGCACATGCTTAACATGTAAATTCAGGGATTAGTAAAGGGTAGGTCACATTGATAGATAAGGGCAGCAGGGTGTAGCTGTGAAGAAGCACATCAATTGATCTACTTTAATTATGAGAAGGGTCTTGAGACCATACATGCCAACTTCCTGAGTGTTGATCTTAGATTTGAGCTTGAGTAATCTGCTTCTGTTGATGGTGAGTGGTAAGAGTGGTAATTTCTGTTAATTTGGGTTGTTTGTTTTAGATGAATGTCTTTATTATCCAGAAATCTTGTAGTTAATTGCTGTGTGAAAGCAAGAAGAAAATTAACAAAAGATTTTAAATTCTAAATTAGTCTTAAGAGTAACATACTAGAAGCCTACTTTGTCTGCTACACGAACTGCAAAATACATTGCAGAAAAGTCAAAGGGATTTTTTGTTTCTGAAGCAGAGTAAGCATATATAAATCGATGACAAAAATACCAAGTGACTTTTATTTCCTTCTTAAAGATGTATTATATTTTTTGTGTAAAAGATTAACCTTATATGCAAAACTGTGTTTAGAATAAATAGGATCTCTGACCCCAAATCCAGAGTAGTAGAATAAATTCACTGGTTGCTGAATTGGATGAGAGTTTTGAATATGAGGGCTTCAAAAGCTACTTTAATCAAATTACTCAAATGCTTATTCTGACCTAATAATTTTTTTAAAATCTCAGTCTGGCAAGTCATTGTTAGCAGAAGAAATAGACAAAAGTTGCCAACTACTGTTCTAAGCTATATAGCATACTTCAAAAAGGGAATACAGAGTTATTCTCCTAAATGTCTGAATGTGAAGGCAGAAAAACTCTCCTTATAGCTCAAAATCTCAAAGTACTTGGGTTTGTTAATTTTTTTTCCTCAGAGCTATTTTTGCACTGTTTGTTTATGTTGTGTGTAATGATTCCTTGTATCTTTGCCAATAGAAGGAGTCATGTTAAGTGTGGGTGTTGAGTTTTGTAGCAAAATACCGTAAGCATATGCTTTGCCTCTGAGCTCACCTAAGTGAGTTCAAGTTCAAATCTGATGTGTAAACAGTAGAACTAAGTGCTGTGCTTCACACTAATGAAGCTGAAGCTCAACAAACAGGTCTCAGGAAAGTCAGGAATATTCTACTATATGCAACTTTTTAACAACTTTCTGGCTGTACTTCACATTATAATAGTAGTAAATAGATTAGAGAAGTTATTAGGAACAATATTTTACATGTAACTATGCACACAAGAATATATACTTCCCGTGAGGTGCACAGTTATGTACAACACTCCCATTAATGTTAATAGGTGTTCTACACTGAGTGAGAAATTCTCCTGAAGTGTCTTTGTTTACAGCAGGTCTGATGTGTTTGCTTACTATTTATACATAATGAATAACAAGGTCTAGTACAGTGGCTGAAGCTGCTTGCACATATGGCACATGTATGCTGTGCGTATACTTAACATGTGAAGTGTCTTTTGGCAACACATTTTGGATTTCTGAAATCTCTGCATGCAACGTGTTTGAGCTGCTATTTTCATCAGTGGCATTCAATGCATATTCTCCTATTGCTAAGACTGCGACTTAGTTAAATTTCACATTTTTATTTTTGTAGAGAGATCCAGTTGTTCTGCGTATAAAACCTGGGGAGATTATCTGTGCATTTGCATTAAGGGATTAAGACATCTTTTTACTTTCTACTACAAGCACTGAAAAAGCCCAACAACTGTGCAGTTTCCCTTCACTGGAATTGCACAGGCGTGAAAGTAAAGATCACACCTTTTTATTACTAAAACATAGGATTTGTGTTAGTTCCGTCTTGGTCAAATGGAAACATTGCTTTGAGTTTCAAGGAACACAAAGACAACTGTTCTTGTAGCTTGCCTTGTACTTCTAAATGTACAAGATGAAAAGAATTATTTGAAATTGTTGCTCAGTGTAGATGTAGGCCCCTTGTGCTGTAGAACTATAGCATCCAAGGAAGTAGCTCAAACGAAGACCAAATTTTATTTCTCTTCTTTTCTGTTACCTTTTCAGCTGACCATGCTGTGCAGGAGAAAATGCGAACCTTATAGGTACACTAGGCTTGCAGGTGTCCTAGAGAACATCTACTAATCATACATTATTAAAGCAATGGAAAAGGACAGATTTTGATTATATTTTCCAAGAAATGTGCTTTTCCTTAAGTATGTCCAGAAGTAAGAGTGCTCCTTTTGTACCAATCTGTAAAACTCTCAAAACATACATGGAAGTTTACATATCTGTTGTTTCAACCACATTTGCTGTTGACTGCAATAATGTTCGGTCTGCTTTGTTTATATTTTAATATTTTTTCAATACAGAATTTGCATAATGAAATCACCAAGCAGTCAACCACCATTAAGTTTCTCAAAAACGAAGCGCAGGAAAAAGAAGAACGGATTCGGGGACTACAAGCGAAGTACGTTCACTCCTGTATCCGTTGTGTTTGGTGCCACCCAGTGGCTACTTTGTGTTGCCTACAACAGCAGCTGTTCTTAAACAGATCTTGAAAGGAGTGTTTTATTCTTCTTTTTATTCGAGCCATATAGACTGTTACAGGGTGTTGTGTAGAAACTGGAAAAATGTATGCTAAAACTGTCGGTTCTGTAAACTGATGAGTGATTAACTGGTTGTATTGCAGTAAGAATACCTTAAATCAAAACTCAGGCTCTAGAGTAGACTGTTTAATCCTTGGTGTAAGCCTAAATGAATTCCTCAGCGCTGTTAAATACACTCTTACAAATACAGTAATTCTTTGCCTAGGGGCTAAGAGACATGTCAAGGTTCAGATGCTTGAACAAGATTAAATATCCAGTCTCATATTCTTAAAACGTTCAAAAGGACAGTTGTGTTTGTTTCCATTTGAATTGATTACAGTTTCCATTAATTTTGAAATTCATAAATATTGCTGAAAAGTATGCAACTGGGATTTTTATTCTACTGTAACTGCTATAGTATTGTTCTTCAGTTTTATTACTGTGTAAACATAAGCTACGAGTGTATCTGTGATTTTCTTGCCTGTCACAGAATTTAACTACTCGCACTGTTACAATTATTTTTTCCTACTTGTAGAAAGAATGCAGTTTACGTGTCTGAAATTAGTTATCAAAAATCAGAGAACTCTTGCAAGGGTTAAATTGTGTACACTGTGTATTTTCTGTTTCAAAGTGGAACTCCATTTTTCCACTGCAAGATTAAAATGGAGTTAGTGGTTTTCATGCTTTGTTTAGAAAATAGATACGGTTTTTTCAGAAACTGTGAGATATAATCACCAAAATAGGATTCATAGTGTAAAGACATTTTAAGATGCAGTACTTTCCTTTTCTTTTTTTAATATTGTGTTGTTGTGGTATCAACAATGTTTTCTTTCTGAACATATTAGCATTGTCTTGCTTTCATTTAAAAAAATGACCAGAAGTCTGAACATAATGAGGTATTGCTTTTGTTTACATTTAAAATATTAATTTGCATAATAATTGTGGCAGCATTGTGTCAGGCAGGGATTGTGTTGTGGTAAGTGAGAGTTTCTTTTTTTTTCTTTTTCTGAAAAATGCAGATGTTATTTCTAGGCTTTGCAGCTTTTGCAAAGTGTTATCTGACATACTAAAGACAGAGACATTTTTTTTGCATTTCAGTGTATTACTCAGATGGATGAAGAGACCTCTCCCATTCAGTTTCTTCTGAATATAATTTTGTACTAAATAGTGTTTGAATGATACCTGAAAACAAATAAATTTATTATAGCTTGAGAGTTCAACGATTTTTTTTTTACTTGTATAATAAAAATGTGAGAGGAATTACCATGATTTCAGTCAGACAAGTTAAAATGTAAACCACGGCAAAAAGCTAATCACGGTTAAATTCCATACTCGCCAATAATTAATTGCAGGAATTGTATCAACTTTGACTTACAAAATATTCTAGAACTAGAGGAATTATAGTTTGTCTCCTGCCATTATATTTTTTAGTTGCTTAATGTAGTTGCGTATTGGCAATATTTTCTAACAGTAACTTGCAGTATGAATTCTTCCCTTATAGGAATTCTCGACTGGAGAGGGATCTTAGTATGAAAAGACCTTTAATAGAAGACTTAAGGTCTCGTCTAAAAGCAAGTCAAGCAAATGAGAAAACCCATAATGAAACATTAGAAAGTCTTGAGAGAAAGGTACTTCTGTCTTCCTTTTGCTAGTTTTATGGAAAGGAAAAGCTGTTGGGTTACAGAATTTATTTCAACATGCTATACATGCTAAATCAATGAATAGCTTTAACATTTCTTTGTATACTTTGTGTGAAGTCAGTATATGATGATAGTTTAGAGGGATTCAGCGTAATTTGCTCCATGCTCATAAGAGTTATAATTAAATATGAAGGTATTCAGAGCACTTGAGTTGCAAAGATATGCTCTAAGTAGTGGTAACTAGTGTAAGTTTTCATTTCATGCGCTATAATCTCATAAAGTACAGTAGACCCAAAACAAGGGTGATTTTACTCAACATAAGCTAATGAAGTCCATACGTAGTTCCTGGCTATAGTAGTTACATGCTTTAATATGTTTAACTGTTTTCTATGCAATGTTATGAATGATTCAGTAGTAGTTTAATGTAATTCTGTCTGCGTAGGTAGAGCTTCATTTCTATAGCAAATGATTTTCTCCTGCAAATTTCCAGGTTGGTTTCACTGAAGCTATAAGCACTTGCATATATTTTGTCATCTTTCTATATTATCCAAACAATGCATTGCACTTTGGCCTTTAATACCAAAGAAAGACCGTGGTGTTTTGTTTTCTGTGACACTGCGTCATGTATGACCCCAAACCGGAAAGAAATGTGCAGTGTGTCAGTGTGATTGTCTTTTCCTGTAGTGCAGGTCATTGCTAAATAGCACAAGCACTGTCTCTGCTTGCGTTCATGCAGTGTGTTCAGCTCTAGAAAGAGCTACTGTCTTACCTGCACACCAAAGATCAGGTGCTATTAAGAAACCTCTAGCCAGCGTGAAAGCATGAGTAAGCAAGGAGCCTGAAGTATGAAATGAAATAGCTGGTTTGGGTTTTAGACAAAAGATTTGGAACAGAATTATGTGCTTTAATGCTGTTCTTCTAGGATTTTAAGCACTGCATGTCAGATTCCAAAGAATCAAATTCCATGTATTAATTTGATTATTTCATGTGGAAAATCGACTTGATAAATGTTACATTATCTTCAGCAGAAGATCAAACAAATTTCCTGTTACTTGATACTGTCAGAGGAACTTTGTCAGTTTTAATACTATCAAAACAGCTGAATGTTTTTCTACACGTCTTGGTCCATTTCATTTTATTCCAAATCAGTATTTGCATTGTATGTCAAAATTACAATTATATAAGAGGCTTTACAGACTGCTAACTTGTACCACTTTCTCCTCAGCTCAGTTTTCATTAGTATTTTGCCTCTGTTAGAAGAAACAAATGTAAGTTGGGGTTTTCTCCCTTGTGGATGCTCTGGAATAGTAAAATATAAATAAACAGCTCTGCAAATGAAGAACTTTCCTTTACACTTAAATCTAGTCAAAACTTTGTGTAACAAGATTGTGTGCAAAGTGATTTCTACTGGATTAGCAGTGAGATTTGTTGAAGTACGTAATACTAGGAAAATATACTTTAATCAAATGTATTCAAATTATAGAATACATGTATGTCTTAGTTTTGATTTTATTTTCAGTTTCAGGTTTTATATTTTATCAGTTGCTCTTGGCTTTTCATTATTACAGGTAAAGACACTGACTGCAGACTGTTCAAACAAAAAAACTTCCATTGACTCACTGAAACAAAGACTTGACACAGCTACAAAAGAGAAGTCTCAGTTTGAGGCAATGTACCACAAGGCTAAAGATGAGTTGGAGAAAAAGGTATATGAGAGTTGTGCTAGTTCTAGACGTTTTCATATATCAGTTTCACATGAAAAGTTGTCAAGTCAAGCTTATGTTTTCTAAAAAAGGGAAAAAAGTGTACAGTAGCAGTAATATTTTCTTTAGTTCAGTCATATCATGGACATTTTTATGCTGAAGCAAGGACAATGACTGAAAATCAAATTACATTTTCCCATGAAAATACATTTTATGTGTTTCACGTAGGATGTTCTGTGATGTTAACCATTTGAAATTGGTTTTTTTCATTTGTGTATGGTTTACCGTACCTGCCATCAACTTCTGTCATAGCACTGCTGTGTGTCTGTGTTTCAGGATCTGAAGCTCACCAATCTAGAGACCAAAATTACTGAGACTGAGTGTGCCATGACTGAACTTCAGACTACTACATCTCAACAACTACATGACTTGGCTAAACAGAATGAACAAGCTTTGGAAGCTGTACAGAAGAAGCTGCTGCTGTCCAGTGACAAAGTAGAAGAGTTCATTTCTTTTGTGAAGGTTTGAGTTTTGATCTTTTAAGTGTTCCCTATTTCAAGAAAGGTATTCTTAAGTGAAAGCAAAGCATTCAAGGTTAAATAAGGGTAAACTTTGGTGCATTCCCTGTTCTGGAACAGTCTTTGAAGTTCCTGGCCTGGTGTCAGCTCTAAACTCATCTAAACAGGGAGAAAAATCCAATGGGTCTAGGTCTCCCTTCTGAAGATTTCTGTAATTTGTAGTGGTCGTCTCTTTGTATGTCACTGTCAGTGTATTTCTTTCCAAGAAAAAGTATTTAGTTGTGTAGCAAATTGCTTGATAGGAAAAAAAAAATGCCCAATACATGTACAAAAGTAATTAATATCTGTTAATTAGTATGAATTACCTGTTTTTCCACGTGCGTATACTCTTTATTGCAGAAATATTACAGAAGGAAAAACTGAAAGCAGTTTTAAAAGCAGGATGTAGAACACTGTTTTGTTATTTTATTCTGGGCTCCTCAGTTCAAGAGGGATGTGGAGCTGCTGGAGAGGGTCCGGCAAAGGGCAACAAAGACAATGAAGGAGGTGGAGCACCTCCCTTACGAGGAGAGGCTCAGGGAGCTGGGTCTCTTGAGCTTGGAGAAGAGGAGACTGAGGGGTGACCTCATTAATGTCTACAAATGTTTGAGGGGTGGGTGTCAGGAGGATGGAGCTGGGCTATTCTCGGTGTCACGTAGTTATAGGACGAGGGGCAGTGGATGTAAGCTGGAACAAAGGAGGTTCCACATCAACCTGAGAAGGAACTTCTTCACAGTGAGGGTGATGGAGCACTGGAACAGGTTTCCCAGGGTGGTTGTGGAGTCTCCTTCACTGGAGATATTCAAGACCCACCTGCATGTGTTCCTGTGTGACTTGGTCTAGGTGATCCTGCTGTGTCAGGGGGATTGGACTGCATGATCTTTAGAGGTCCCTTCTGATCCCTAATAATTCTATGATTCTATTTTGGTTACATACTTAACAGTCCACTGCAGTGCAGTAGTACTTCATACTAGTAATTTAATCTATGAAACATAATCTATTATTCAAACATATCCACTGCGCCACTAAGAATTATGATGCCTAATCAGCATATGTCTATTTTGAATTTAGCATAATATCTACAGTTAGTATAATATTGGGCAATTTTTTATCTTGCTAATCCATGAAACCAATCTGCTTCTTTACTGTGAAGGTGAGCTGCTTTCAGATGTGTTTGAGCAAGACTGACAGCATCTGAAATAAAAAGCAGTGATATTTTGATGCAGTCTAAGCCAAAGGCATATTTGGTTTTCTTTTCCTGTGAATTGAAATTTAGTAACCTCAATACTTGTGCATTTTACGGTCCATCTGTCATCATCAGGTGACAAGTCACTCTACTATGTGACAGTTTTCAGACCTCTGGCTTCAAATTGAAACAATCACATTCAGTTTAATTGCAAAATCCACACCTAATTCATTATGAAAAAAGACTGAACAGTGTTGAATGCACTTTAACATCCGAAATCAAAGAGTTTATCAGCTAATTCATATATCTAAGCTGAAAAAGATGATTGACTTTCATGAAAAAATGTGCCTGTTAGTTAAAAGACTAGTGCTGTTTTTCTAAGTTCATGATTAAAAATCAAAGCTCACTTTTGTTTGCCTTGTTTCCTAACTGTTGAGAAGGCAGTATAAAACGGATTACTGGGCACTGCAGTTCAGAAACATCTTGCTTATTCCTGAACAAACTGTCAGTTTCATGGGGGAAAATGTGCTTGCTTCTAACGCAGAGGACTTCCTCACAGAGGATGAAATGAGTGTTCTTTCTGGACCCACATACTTACTTCTGGCCAAGTACACGGAAGTCTGCTACTTCATTGAATTAACTGCAGTACCACTTAGAGACAAAGGAGATAAACAAGTATTTCTGACATCAATACTTTGCATATTTCCACCATGAGAAGTTTGTAAGCAAATAGAAGATGAGAAAGTAAAAGGTTTTCTGTTCTCAAAAGTAGCTATAATGAGGAAAATCATCTAATCCCAACTATTATGATCCTTGATTTATTGTTGGATGACTGCATCTGTGGTAGTTATCATGAATATTCATTAGAGTATGTGGTCATATGTGAAAAGAATGTTAATATACATTTTCTTTATAAGTAATAATATGTAGCTAATAAAGCTAAGTATGTAGTTTCTCCCCCAGATAACATAATATGCATGCACACTTCTAGTAGCATTTTTGCTGACTGCTGTTTCTGCGCAGAAAGACTTTTTGGAAATAAAGATGCTCTCTGTAAGTCAAATATTGATGAACAGGGAGTTCCTCAGTAGACAGCCTTGTTTAGTTAGGTACTAAATATTTATAGGAAAGAAGTTCTCTGAAATCAGTATACTACTGTAAAATATAGTTGAACGTCCTTGGTGTTTCAGTGAAATTTTGTGGTATTTTAAGTAAATTCTGGTAAAATACCTCTTACATGTCTGATGCTGTAACCTGCATAGGATTAGTACTCCTTCCTATGTTAGTTCTTCCTGTGAAGTCTAGTCTGTCTCATTTCTACTCTCTCCTTACAGGTAGCTCTGAATTTTTCCCTGACCTTGGTTCTCACACAAGTTTTAGTAACTCAAATAAATTTTTCTTCTGAGAGTTCAAGTCTAAACTTAACCTATTTAATGTATTCATCTGACCCCCTTATCTTTGCTATTCTGATCCCTTCACAAGACTTATTTGGTTTTCTGAGTGTAATCTTCTCCATTAATCAACTGAATGCAATGACTTTTTCTAGTAGCTTCATGTTTCGTGTAATACTCTATAGTTCTGTTTTTAACATACAATTAAATAATGTCAACACTGCTAATTAATAGCTACAGCTAATAATAGTACAAGAGAGGAACTTGAAAGTATGGCTCTTTCTGTTGGTAGCAGACACTATTACTTGCCTTTAGACATGTAGATAACTCAGAACAACGGGGTCTTGAATCCATTCAGATCAATATATTAAGCTACAAAACTGGGGGAGAAGTCCTCCTTTCTGGTATAAGTCTGATATACAGTACTGGCTCAAGTTAAAGGACATGATGAGTTACTGATTAAGCACATATTTGTAATGTACTATTAAGCATTCCATTCCTACAAGTACCAGTTTGGGACACCTAAGCAATGAACTAAAATTGCTACGTTGAAAAGTCTAGTAGTAGTTTCTATAACTGCTAGAAGAAGTAATTGCAAGCAAACGTTCCTGTATCCATTATGTTTTAAGTCATTATTTGATTTATTTATTTTGGGAACCAACAGGGCACCTGAAATAGCTTGATTCAGAGCAACTCATTTCTCCAAAGCTGTTGTGAGGAAGATATAGGTTAGTGCAAAGTATTAATAGAAATTGTGCGCTTTTAACAGTTTATTAATAAGCAACAAACCCTGCAGGTCCCTAATTAGAGGGCAGCCTCTTACAAATATCTGTTTCATTTTGGTAGGAAAGAGAACACTAGTTTTAAAAATAAGCATTCTAAGAGATGTGGAAAATTATTTGTAGATAATAACCTGAAAATATGAGCAGTGTTAAAAGTATTGAGAGTGCAGAAGAAATCAGAAGGAAATCTATGGGTTGCAAGGCCAAAAACAAGAGCAAAGGAGCAGGGTTTTTAAATATGCTAGTAATAAGAAAGATGTTGCAGGGTGAATCATTAATGGCACCCATTAATAGATAAAACAACTCTGTAACTACACAAAGGTGGAAATCTTATGTGATTATTTGTGCTTTGTATCTGAAAGGAAGTAGGCTGATATATGAAGATGACGAAACATCCTTGGTCTATTAGTAGCCAGTGCAGAATTTAAACAGTTTCTAGAAAGAAGTAGTATTTTTACATTGACAAGTTTTATAGGCTACAGTTTTATATGGCTGGTTAAATAATTTTTTTCTTACTGATACTAATTTTGAATAACTATTCAAAGTAAGTGTATATGTACTCTAGCACAGCCACAAGCCCAAAAGAATAGTAACTCTGAATCAGTAGTCTGAAAAGACAACAGGATAGGTATGTTTTACTCTGACCTGATTTCTAGCTAAAATAACGAAAGTTTACAAGAAATCCAATTCTTAAAGTGTAGGACTATAGTTATTGAAATGGGTTTTATTTTATTAGAAATAAGTTGCATTGGACATGGATGTTTTCTTTTCTGGAAGGTGGTACAAGCCAGTTGATAAAGATCACTATTATTTTAACATACTGTTTTTTAAGATGTCTGACCTATTACTGAGACATTCAGATAAAAAAAAAATTAAGCTGTGTTAAATTGCTTTAAAATGGCCTGTGTGGTTGATCTGAAAAACAATTAATGAGCTCTAGGTGTTTGTAGAATTCTGTGAAGTTCAGACTTGATTATTAAGCATTTTAACAAAGTTAGCCATGGTAAAATTTGTCAATGTCATTTATAAAGACTGATAAATAATAATAAAAGTACAGCTGCAAGTTAGATGTAAGCTAGGCCAAGTAACATGCTTTTATTACAGAACACAAACTACCTCTAAGAGGTACCAGGTAGCTCCGAGAGTATTTTAGAAACCTTTGATAAAGGTGAATATTTTCATCCCATCCAGCTTCCATCAGCACCCATAAATTGTCTTTGAACCATGCACAATTTCTATCATGTAGTGTTTTAAGTCTGCTCTTGAACATGTATGGCTCTGTTGGACCCTCAGGTGGGTCTTGCCAGTTACATGCAGCACAGCAACCAGAGCAAAATGTCCTTTCTTGTATTTGTTGTACCTATCAAAATACTTGCAGAAAGTGGCCATTGAATAAAGTTTAAGAAATTGCCGTTGGACTGCTTGATTGGATGTCTACTGAACATATGGTAGAACATACTAGTTTGCTAAGGAAATTGTCTAAAATTCCATAGAAATTACATTTTTCCTGCATTACTGTACTTTTTGGTTTTTTGAGCTCACCTGGACTTTGACTGTATATTGCTGCTATGGACTTCATCAGCAAAACATAAAAATAGTTTTTATAAATTAACCTGCAGCTACAACCTCTGCCTGAGCATGAGATAATCAGAACTTTTCTGCTCTTAAGGAAGATGTTTTGAAGTTTTGATATGGCACCTGTATTCAGCTGCATCTCTAATGAATAGGTGATGGCGACCAAGTACAAACTCAGCTGAGTGCATTTCTCACTTCCATAATGCTGCTGTGATTTGGGACTTACATACCCTTTACAGAGTATACCTGCTAAAACTGAATTCACATCTGGTCTGTTCTGGCATTGTTCTTGATGGATCTCTAGTATAACCATCTGATCAAATGGACTGCCAAAATCAAGAGCCAAGGTGGTTTACTTGGTAAGCATAGTGGATCTAACACTCACTCTCTTAAAAAATCTGCCTTTATTTTTGTAACTAACAGATGGGCTTTAAGCTAGATGCATTTCCCTTTTGTTCTGTTTTTTGAGATGCAGCTTTGTAGGGCCACATATTCAGGTTTTATTCTACCCGGTATATGTCAGCTTTCCTTACCTTTCTACAGTTTATCTTGAGTCCCAGAATCAGTTTTGCCAAGGTATGTTTTATCACTGCCATCTTGGGTTCTAGTTCAGTATACAGTTAAAGGTAAGTTTTGTTTAGAAGCTCCACCTCTGAGTGACCCTCTCTTCTCACCTCGGTTTCCTCTATTTACAAAATGTCATCATAAACATTATGTGGACCAGTTGTGAGACAGCAGTGGTAATTGAAAACATCGCATGAAACTTCTTCCTGTTGCAAAGAGTAAGTCTAATGTATTAATTAACACTTTCATGTTAAAAAATCATGGTGTTAAAATTCCTGTTATTCACTGTTGCTGTGTTTTCTCTCTTTAGCTGTTCTGTGCTGGGGGAGATAGAGATTTGCCAGGAAACATGTTCTTCGTAGAGTGGCCATATGCAGATGGCATCATATTTACTCTTTATTTCAAAATGGACCCTGTTTTCTTGTGAAGAGTACTGTTCCAACTACCCCTAAGCCCAGGGTGTACAGAACATGCTTTGTATATGGGTGCACAGATCACAGGAGTGAATGACTATGGATTTCTTCACCTAGGAAATTCTAAACATAATAAGTAATAGCAAAATTTTATAATTGGGAAAAATAGGCCAAGTTTTTAATTGAAATAGGATTGTAGTTTTCTGTGCAGATGAAAATCAATTTACTTTGAAAAGTTTACATACCTGTATATGAAACATGCCACTTTGGTAGTGGTGTTTGACAAGTAGAGGTTTCTTCGGTGTGCCTCTGAGACGCTTTGCAAATGACAGCAGGTAGCATCACTTGTGTAAATCAGCACTGTCAGTTCTCATTTGAAAGTGGACACCTCTATTATGACTTCAGGTTGCTAGAAAATGCTCCCTGCTGGGAACACTTAAAAGCCAAAAGATAAGTGTACCTCAGTTATTACACTGCATCCAGACTGCCAACACTTAACACAGAAAAGTACACCCAGAGTGATTATTTTCTGTTGTATGGAGTAAGCAATGAGTCTGCCACTGTGTGTTCAATCAGAATCAGCGTAATGTTTGGTCACAGAGATGTGTTCCCATCTGATGGGAGTAAGTGTCCTACACATAAAGCAAAACCAGTGTAACTGAAGAACAAGTCACCATTAAAAAAACTCAGGCATTTGTTGCTGCTTTTTCACTGTGTATGTTGCTTCAGGACGAAAAGGAGAAACACAGCTTTTATTATGAAATACCAACCTTTCTTGGTTCTGAGAAGAAATTGGTGATAAATTAAGCTAATCTCCTTCAGGATTACTCTGCATCTGGGATTTAGGCAAATTGAATCAGAGGCTTGAATAGTGACAGTGAATATCTATTAGACTGTAAATAGAATAGGCCCTGTGAATTTTAATGAACGGTGTGAATGGCTGAATTCTTACAGTTTACAGAAGGTGTAGGGTTAGTGATGCATACAGTGTGCCAGGAACAGCATCACATGTAGATGTCTTAATGCACAATATCTACAATAGCTACAATATCTACAATACTAAAAAAAAAGGATAAATAGGTTTTAAAAAGCTTTCTCCTACTCTTCCTTTGCTTTTTAGGCTCAGAATGACAGCACTTCACTTTGATTTTTTGACTGATAGGTAAAGATGAAAACTGATGTGGCTTAAAATATGTCAGGTTTTTTTAGATCCCTCCTTCACCCTGGTTGAAGATTTAGAGGAATTTATTTAAATGATTCATAGAATCATAGAATCATTACGGACTGGAAGGGACCTCGAAAGATCATCTAGTCCAATCCCCCTGCCACAGCAGGATCATCTAGACCAAGTCACACAGGAACACATCCAGGAGGGTCTGCTACATCTCCAGTGAAGGAGACTCCACAACCACCCTGGGCAACCTGTTAAACCAGGCTTTTGTATGTGTGCATGTACATTTCATGCGAAGGTTATATGCATGTCTGACTTACACAGGTGTTTTTGCTGATATTAGTGCTACTTTCACTTTTCTTCTGGTGCCAGTGAATCAATTCCATAGCCTGTTACTCTAGTAGTAGATGCACAGATCCAACAAACTTGAGCTGAACTGCAAATTCTTCTCATCTACTTGCAGATAACTTCCTTTTCTGCCTCAGGATTAAAGGCAATCTTCAGCATTTCTCAGAGAATAAGGCTGTGACCAGCTCAGCTGAGAGCTACTTGCATACTCACTTAAAAGTGTAGGTCTGCCTTGTGATTCCTTAAAAGGCTTTGAGAGCTGTTTTTTTGATCTGATACTCATTGCTGTGCATAGTCTGGAGACAGTTGTAAGACAGTTAGATAGTGGCCATTCCAAGGTCTAAAAGATTGAAAAAATACTGAGTGGAGAAAGGTTATGACTATAAGACTTGAGAGATGGATACCTGAGTGTACAGTGCAGTGAAGGGTCCAAGATTGCAGTGATCGGAAAACTTCTTATCAAAATGACAGGAAAAGTAGCAAGACTTGGTACGGAAGAGAAAGGCCTCCAGTAATACAAGTAACAGGTCATGTTGGAATAATTGTTAAATCTGTGTTGGTCAGATTGCTAAGAAAGAAAGCTGAAGCATAGAGAACAGAAAGAACTCATATATGGAGCCTTATGAAGTCTCCACAGTAATTTAGAAAGGTGGGAGTTGAGGGGATTCCCCAGAGCAGACATTCTGAAAGAGCTACGAAGAGATAGGAAGACCTCTAGGACAGCAGAATCATAAAACCCAAACAGTAGCAGTATTTTAAGATAACACAGTTGAGAACATTTTTGACAATTTTTAACAATAGCAGGGATGACAGAGATGACCTCTTAAATTAGATTTCAAACATGTTTATTTCTGCAGTGCAGGTGTCTTACAGCGGGCTTCTGGTTTGTGGTTTTTGTGCTTTGTGTGTATTTCTGCAGAAAGACAGCACAGGCTCAAACACTGAGCTGAGTATCAGGAAGTGTTGGTGCTCTTTACACCTTGGTCACTGACCTGCTATGTGACCTTTGGAGTGTTGATTCACCTCAGTATTTCTTCGTCTGCCCTGAATATTCTTTGTTCACCATGACCAGTATAACTGTGCCGACTTTTTCTGCCCTACTGCTCAGATAAGAAACTCTCGAAGATCCCAGGTATCTCTGACTACACATGTGTAAAGCTCTAATCTCTGTCAGTGCCTATTTTTTTCTCTGTGTATATAAATGTAAGATATGGTATTTTTAAGGAATTATGCTCATTTTGCTAGCACCTGTATAAGTCACAGCAAATTCTGTTCAAAACAAAAAGTTTACAGCAAGAAAAATATTAATGTAAATGAGGTAGGACTTAAATGCTGAAATAAACAGGACTCTAAATTATTACTATTGCCCATTTCACCTAAATATAATGATAGAAACCAATATATTTTGACAGAAGTGTTTTGCTTGTCAGCCCACACTGATGATACATATTTCAACCCATTCTCTGTTATAAAGAAAACTATTATCTTTTCCCTGTCAAAACACATGCTAATTGTTTTGAAAACTTAGCAACAGCCCAATGAGAACTTTTGAGTGCTTGCTGATACTTGTAAAAAAGCATCAATCTCAAAACATTTAATTCTACAACTCAAGTTTTTTACAGTCCAGAAGCTCGATGTACAAGAGATATTAGGTAATTGTAAAGCTACAATATTATGACCAATTGTCCCTCATATCTGTTAAGTATCTGTGTTCCACGAATGAGGTGCCCAGCTAACGGAACAAGAGCGGCCGGTTCTACCTAAAGTAGGTTCTACCTAAAGTCATGTTGCAAAGAATGCCATGGAAAAAAACACATTTTTAACCAAGACTTCAGGCATAAATGAAAGCAGGAGTGGGAAAGTGATAGTCCCCTTATACTCAGCACTGGTGAGGTCACAACTCAAGTACTGTGTTCATGTTTGGGCTCCTCAATCAAGAAAGTCATTGAGGTACTGGAGCAGTTCCAAAGAAGGGCAACAAGATTGATGAACAAGGGTCTGGAGAACAAAGCTTAAGAGGAATAGCTGAGGGAGCTGGGGCTATTTAATGTGAAGGAGTTGAGGGGAGACCTCTCTACAACTACCTAGAAGGAGGTCGTAGACTAGTGGGTGCTAGGTCTATTCTCCCAAGTAACAAGTGTCATACAACGTAAGATGGTTTATTTTTGTTGTAAGCTGGAACATAGGAGGTTCCGCATCAACCTGAGAAGGAACTTCTTCACAGTGAGGGTGACGGAGCACTGGAACAGGCTGCCCAGGGGGGTTGTGGAGTCTCCTTCTCTGGAGATGTTCAAGACCCGACTGGACAGGTTCCTGTGTGACTTGGTTTAGGTGATCCTGCTGTTGCAGGCGGATTGGACTAGATGATCTTTCGAGGTCCCTTCCGATCCGTAATGATTCTATGATTCTATGATTCTATGATTTTTAATGATAGGCATTAACCTGATACCTAGCCTTACTGGTATTCCTTCCTTTCAGCTCCTTACTGAGTTACTCTTTGAAACTGCACTTCTGCTGGGTTTAAATAATATTGTCACTCTGATATTTCCTTAAGTGTGTCTCATTGTTTTGTTTGGGTTTTATTGTGTTCTTAAGCTTCTGTACTTGATTCTTAATGGAAAGATAATGAAAGGCTTTCTTAATTCCTCAAAATATGTACAAATAAAGAGCTGAGCCACGTAGCTTGAACATGTGTGTTCATAGCTTTTAGAACTAAAACAGAAACTATGATTGAAGACGAGTAAATAAAACCACTTGCCAAATTACAAATGTGTACTATGTGACACTGCTAAAGTAATGTTAACAACAATTAACAGCATTTGCCAGCAACATTCTCACTCATTGAATACTGTAGTTAGTGGAGGAAGATAAGACTGATCTTTATCTCCTTTACACCTTTACACTCTGTTTATGGTGTATCTGCTAGGGTCTCTGAAATCACATGTGATCTCTGGGGATCATAAGAATTAAGTTATCCTCCTGAGGCAGTCTCATTGTCATGGCTCAGAATGCAACCTGTTATAACCCTTGGCCAGACAAATCTATTTCAGTGCTCTGTCTTGTCTTTATTTCTTGTCTACACTCTTGTCTCTTTTCTAATTGAAAAAGAAGTATGCCTAGAAGGCATATTTGTTAAAATTATAAAACACCTTATAAAACATTTTTAGAGAGGCAATAAGGACAAAGCAACTCTAATCAAAAAACATGGAAGTTTGAAGTTTGTTTCAGTTCTGAAATAGCGCATTACCTCATTTCTGTATGTCACTTTGTCCATTCTTTCTGTTTTGTGTAGTTGATTGTGAGCTACTTGGGGTGGTAGCACTTTCTCAACCTTTTATAGTACTAGGATATGCCCTAGCCTCAGGCTACCAATTAATTAAGAACAAAAGTAGAGAAATTATTTAAACTCAGCATT
>VXBP01003029.1:95140-121136 GCA_013400115.1 Rhinopomastus cyanomelas | reverse complement strand
TATTTAAACTCAGCATTCAGTTCTGTAGAACTCGTAGAATCATAGAATGGTAGGGGTTGGATACCCCTGCCAGAACAGGTTCTCCTAGAGCAGATCATAGTGGAATATGTGGATTTTGAATGTCTATAGAGAAGGAGACTCCACAACATCTCTGAGCAACCTATTCCAGTGCTCTGTAGTCCTCACTATAAAAAAGTTTTTCTTATGTTCAAGTTGAACCTCTGACATTCCCATTGCCTCTTGTCCTATTGCAAGAAGAGTCTGGTCCTATCATCCTGACTTTTGCCCTTTAGATACTACAGACATTCATGAGATCTCCCCTCAGTCTCCTCTCCAGGCTAAAACAAACCAAGCTCTCTCAGCTTCTTCTCGTAAGGAAGATGCTCCTGCCCCCTGACCAGCTTAGTGGCTCTGTGCTGGACTCTGTCCACCAGCTTCCTCTCTGTCTTGAACCGAGCCCAGAATTGGATGCAGTCTGCCTGATGCAGCCTAACCAGGGCAAAATAGAGACGGAGGAGAACTTCCTTCAAGTTACTTGCCACATTCTTCTTCATGCATGCTAATTCAGGTCTTGTTTTACACAGTAAGTTGCATCATCCTAACAATGCTTTTGGTTCTTTAGGAAACCTTGTTTCACAAAAGATTTTCCATTTCATTTTTGTTGTAATGCCATGGCTCACGTCCTTACAACATCCCAACCTACACTCTCATGTTTAACTGCAGATAAAACATTATGTATAGAATTTTTCTGCATGTTATACCATTCTACACGTTTGTGGCTGGTTGACTCTTGTCAGTAGCTAAACATGGTTTCTTGCTCAATCCATGCCGTCAACAAAATGAGACAATAGGAAAATTAATGCGCTGTGGTGAGGACAGTTTAATAATTGAAGGTAAAAATGGGGGGAAAGAAACAATGCCCAGCCAGTCTCTCAGCAGTGACTACATGCTGGACCAATCCCCATCTCCCTCAGCTTTTATTGTTGAGCTGTATGGTATGAAATGCCCCTTTGGTCAGTTCAGGTCATCTGTCCTAGCTGTGTCCCCTCCCAAATTCTTGTGCACCCCAGCTTACTTGCTGATGGGGCAGGGTGAAAGCCTTGATGCTCTGTGACCACTGCTCAGCCACAGTTGTTAATCAACCCTGATTTAGTCACTTTTGTGTTTTAGTGACTATAAGCCGGGCACTAGCCAATTTGCTGTTAAGTCCAACTGCTTTTAAGAAGTCAAGGTGCATTGATATCATGTTCATTTACACACAGTGTATACAGATTCTTTCAGATTGCTGGCGATAAATTCATGAACTGAGAGAGAGCTGTGCCTTCTAGCACAAATATTATAATCACAAATATTAAAATTAATTACCCAGATAAACATGCAATGTAACTGAATTTGCAAATCTTACCGAGATGTGTCGCTTCTGGCAGGGGAGAGTACGAGCAGAACATGTCATCCAGGCCCAGCACTACATTATTACCACTGTACAGAAGCACATTAAAGCTTAAAATTTTCCATGACTGATGTGATCCAAGGCACCTGCCACGATTTCTGCACCAGTGCAAGACTGAAATCAGTCTGTACATAGCTACAGTGCCAGCATCAGACTGATTAGTCTTGGGACCATTACATTTTATTATACTACAAACAGTAACAGTAGTGTTTGTAAATGAACATAATAATTGCAAGAATAATTTTAGGCATTGACTTCGTCATACATCATTACTTGGGTCCATTGATCCATTTGTTTCAATTCCAGGATCTACTAATCTCGGAGAATTTTTGGATGTAAATACCTTACTAATGGCATGTTGTCAGCTTCTTTGGGTGTTTAATTAAATATGAGCTTTTAATCATTATACATCCCAAAACTGGTAAAAGACATAGTGCAAAAAAATATTTCAAGCTGAGACCTAAATTGAAAACTGTGTCATAAGAATTAACATTTTGGTTTGTGAAAATAGAAGGGCTTACAAGGAGATAGTTTAGAACTGTGTGCAACACAATAGGAGTAATATATGGTATATAACCATAAGGAGTAGGTAGATAATGCAGTAACCACCTGTGATTTGAAAAAGCTGGGTGCTGCAGGCTCATGTCAGAATTTTAAACTTACTTTTTTTGTTGGAAGATCAGTAGCAGTCTGACATGTAGATTTGTTTTCAAGAGGCAATCAGGGATTCCTATTCTAGTTGGCCAGTAGCAAACAGGTGTATCCCAGAGGAGCAACTCTGATGGCCACATGTAAATTGGGAAAACTAACAAAACTAACAAAATATCTCCTAGGTTTGACACAAAGGGAAAAACCAAACAGAGAAGATGAAATCCTAGTATTACTAGTACTAACAAAGGCATTGCTGTCACACATCAGTATAGTACTTAAGTCATAGTCTGTATTGATTTTGTTGCAGGCAGTTTGTATCACCTATGTATGCTTATAAGTTTTAAAAAGAAGCAATTCTGAGAATCACAGTGGGAAATGCTATCGTATAAAACCCTACACTTAGCTCCAAAATGTCTTGGATCAATTTCTTAAGCAAAGAATGACATAATACTGACTTCAAAACAGTCACCCACAAAACATGTGTTGGCTAGCTCTTGTGGTTTTGGCATTTTCAGTTTGGAAATTGTTCTTCCTAACTCAATGAAAGACCTTTGTGACTGTGACATTGAACATTTCTGTAACAGAGCATGAGCTGACATAAATGAAGTCACTAATATATAAACAGTTTAGCACATGAATACGCTAGTCTGTGATGGGTGAGAATATATCCACACAAAAAGCCACTTAAAATCACATGGAAGCTGTATTTTTTTTTTAATTGGTAAAATTTTAAGGAGCAGAAAAATAAACAAATCTTGGAATCAGATGAATCTGTCATGCTTTCTTTGAAATATAGGAAACGCTCTTGTATTGCAATGCACCAGGGACTGTGCTTTACCCTAAATGCCAATAGACGGGCTTCAGTCAGTTTCAATGAGATTAAGGCATTCTGTAGAAAAGTAATTTTCAGGAGTTAATCAGCTACTGGTGAGAGACAGTATGATGATTAAAAAGCCCTTTATTCTCGCTGCCAAGGTGTTTGTGTTGACAATCACGGAAGCTGGATGTACTGGGAGGCTTTTTTGGCAACGCATCTCTGTCACAGTTGCATAAATATGGAAACAAAGTAACCTCAGTTAAATAACCAGTGCTAGATGTTATTTCCCTGAACCAGGGAGTAGGAGAAGTGGGAACTGGAACCATCAGATCTTCATTGTGCCTCTCACATCTTCAGCTGTGAAAGGTATTACCCAAGCTCAGAACATGTGTGGTAGTGAGGAACAAAACCCAAATCAGGTTTGGATTCCGTTCAGGTCAACAAAACAAGGTGTTTATTACTGTTTCTTTTATCCTAGTTTTAAATAAACATGGGAGAGTGGGCTCACCCTTGCTGGGTTTCTTCTTTCCTGTTAACTGGGAGTGTAAGTTTTTGTCTAGTCGTCTCACTATTTGTGACCTTTCCTAGGTTTTTACACTGGCTTTACTAAATCCTGGTAATCCCTTTTTTCCACTCCAGACAATGGTTCTCCTTTCTTATAATTTAAACCTTTCAAACAACTTTCTTCTAATACTATTGTTTTTCTGGATTTTTTTCTGCCTTAGCTGAGTATACTACATTTCCATACATTCTTCGTGGAAAAATAGTTAGTTGTCAGTTGTAGTGACAATTACAATAAAGACAGTCTATGCAGCATTAGCAGCATCAGACATCATATCAAGCTCTAGTTCTTACTTAAAACTAGCCTAACTCAGTCTTCAACAGCAGAAATGGGACCTAAAATTCAGGCTTCTCTTGGCACCCTTGCTTCAAACGTTCTCAAACTCAGCGTTAAGGACCATTTGCAGTGGTTCTGGCGTGTCAACTGATATTTCACTGCGTGAGATGATATATGTTTAAACACCTACTGTCTTCTAAGAGCAGTCTTGCAAAAAGACTGACTGGACTGGCTCTGGGCCTTCTGTGTGGGCTAGATGCATTGAGACTGTTACCCTTCATATGCAAGCCTCAAAAATAATATGGTGGACGTCTGTGGTCCAAGGTTATGATGCTTATTGACAATGTGTAAACACTGCTGCGACAATTTAAACTGTAGTGATTATATCAGGAAGACTTGGTAGCCAGGACACTTTTTTCACGTAACTTCCTTGGTGGGAGTCAAACTTTCAGGTTTTGAATAAAGAGGTATACTAGTATTTCATCATGCCGTGAGGTATGAATAAGCTTGAAAAAGGTCTCTGGCACAGTAAAGCCCTTCCAATTCGTAATGATTTTATGATTCTATGTCTGTTGTAATTTCACAAACATTTCTGGCAGACTGGCCTGTCTTACTAATGGCATTATAAATGTAATTATTTTGCTGCAGATACTTTTAAAAAAAGGTACCTATATTTAAGTATATTTTCTGGCTTAATGTGTTAATTAATATTTTGTGTTCTAAATACCGTGTTATTTAATATTATAGCATGCTATGTTATTTAATATTGCAGCAATATCACTTAATACTGAAGCATGAATCAAGAATACAGAAAGAAGATAATTCCTGTGTAAAGAAACTTAGTCTAACTGGTAGTATTTTATCCGTAGTGTTTGCACTATAAGAAAAATTGAGTACTTTTGTTTGCATCTTCCAGGCTCTAACCAGAGAGTTGCAGCACAGTATACAAGAACTGAGAACAAAAATCAAACAGGCAAGAAAAATGGGAGAGATGAGAGCATGCAGAAAGGGTCTTTCCCAAGAGTCTGTTCAGCTGGCAGCATCTATCCTTAATGTTTCAAGAACTGATCTTGAGGAGATACTAGAAGTAGAAGATGATGAGGTAAGTTGTTTTAAGAGCTCTTAAGTACAAAGAGGCTAGATCAGAGGCTGCAGTACGCTTCCCTTCTTGAGGAAAATGATTTCCAGGTAAGCACTGTAATTTCATTTTGCAACATACAGCACAAAAAGAACAGAACAGCTGGATTTAAATGAAAAGGTCAGGTTAGAGACTCATAAAGAGCAAGACTTTGGGCATACATAAATAAAATATAAATATACTGTCTTAAGCATGTAGATGTAGAGACATTATTTGAAAACCCTTAGCAGTTTCCTTTTTCATGAAACCATTTGGCAGGGTTATACATTTTAAATAGACTCCTGCATTAATGCAAACAAAATTAGAATGTGTCTTGCTGTGCCAGATTGATCCCATTGATGCTTCCTTTCTTGAATTGTAATACCTATTACAGGTATTTTTAGTAGGTGGATGGTTTCTGGGGGAATCCATTGCTTTTTTTGTTGATTCTATCACATGTTGTACTGTGAAATGTTTGACAGTGTTTCATCAGATCACCCTCTATTAAATAGAAACAGGATTTCTTCTCCACATTTATTCAGACCTGATCAAATAATACGTGCAAAAGCCTGTACACTTACTTTAATAAGACTGTCTAGGAGTTGACCATTATTGGGCTGTAACAGTACTCTAGTGATGGCTTTGGTTTGGCCTTACTGGAGCTTTATATTGCAGCAGTCACAAAAGAGAGTTTCCATGTTGGCTAAATAAAGGTGTGTTGTATGTGTGTGCACTCATACAGATTACCTTCATGAATACAAATAAAATGGACTTGTCTCTGCACTGCTTGCTGGTATTTATACACCTCTGTAAAGTGATTCACTCTGACAGCATTGTTCCATACTTACCTCATTCTCGAAGTAATTTCTACATTCTGTGTCTCATATTTTACTCACTGTTATGAATATCTGTGTAAAGCACACATGCTTAACTGTGAACAGAAAACGAATTTACACTACATAAGTTTCAGATACGTATTCCATTTATTTGTGTGTAGACACAGGAGCCTTTTCACTGAACTTGTAAAATTTACACGTAGATCACACTAACACCTGTATAATCATGTGAAAAAAACATGCCGTGCACGTTTCTGGGGACATGCACGGACAAGGGTAGGTTTATAAATTTAACAGAGCCCTCATACTTGGTGGATTCACTTCAGGTAATTAGCTTTGCAAGCACAGTTCCCACTTCCACATATATCTTATTTAATTCATAGCCAGATACAAATTTCCCTTATTGTTCATTGTGTTCTTCACGGGTGGTGTTGAAGTAATGTGTCTATTTTCCATCTATCTCCTTTTAGGAAACAGCAAAGACAAAAATGGAATTTGAAAAAGATAAGGAATGGCTGCAGTATGTACAGAAACTTACTGAAGCACAGGTACCAAATCTATGTCTTCTCTTAGTGAAATATAACTTTGTACTTGTAGCTAAGTAGCTTTTGGTTAAAAGTAATTGCTTGCATGTATAATGATGTTGTCAGTGATGGTCTCTAACTATACTGAAATCAGGCACTGTAAAATCCTTGTTTATTTCTCATAAAATGACAGTCACTGGATAAAACCGAAGGGATGTTAACCAAGTATTTGTGATGGATAAATACAGCTGAAAGCAGTGACACAATGCAGGAGAAAACCAGCAGAGACCTTGGAAAATGTGTTAACTGAATTATTGAAACAGTGTGTAGTACTTGCTAGAGCGAAGAGGATCCATTCTCTCATACCTCTTAGGAAAAAGAGATTTTTTATTATGTGCCTTTAAAGTTAGTAGTTGATATGGACACCTGAGGAGTTCATGGGTTTCAGTGACCTTTTACTGTGGACCTGTTTCCAGTCAATTCATGTTTTCCTCATAGCCAGACAGCTGTTTATTATCGTGTCTTCTCGCATTCTCTACAATATTTTCTACTGAGACCTCGAGCAGCTTGTTAGTGGGAAGTAAATATTGATTTGGCATCCTGTCAATGCAGAAAGAATGAAAAAATTTTCACCAGAGGCCCCTCAAACATTTTCCTATCGACATTTGCTGGGCAGAGAGGAAAGCTGCATAGAGGATGACAAGGCTGAGACTAGCAGAAATCCCTGAGGGGTCCATTGAGACTGCCGCTGTGACCTGTGTGATACTTTTTCTTCTCTTTCAAGTCTTTTTTTTAATACACACAGAGTCTGCTGGGATGCTCCCCTCTTGTAAGTGATCAAGGGCAGTTTATTGGCAGGTGAGAGCCCTGCTTTTCTAGCCATAGTTGGCTTTTGTTTGGACATCACTGACAACATACACTGACTCTTGAAACTTTTCCGTTATGTTTCAGTTGTCTCCTTTATTCAGACGGTGGGTAGCTGAGGTCTGAAAAGAAATAAAATTTGATTTCTAAGTCCAGTGTTCCTAGTACGTATTCACTCACACGGGCCCATCAGCGATGTAGTTCAGTTAAGAACATGCAGGATTGAAAACACTTCAAGAGAACCCATTCGGTTTTATCCTTTACTGTTAATATCTCTTGTGTCTACCTTGTGTCCTGTGACCACATTTTTAAGCAGTTAATTTCATCCAAACTAACTACCATTAAGACTGCTTAATTGCTGAAGGAGAGGAGGATATGTAAATATGAGTTTGGTTTTACTGACCTTATTAGAAATACTGGTATTTTAATTTAACCTGATAGTGGTACGTGGAATTCAACAGTAAAAGCACAAATATGTCTATTCACTAAATTGCCCTCATTGTAAGAAAAATATTTTTAATCTATAAATGTCAATATTCTGTCCATACTGTGCATTCAAATATGGGAATTAGATTAATGGAATACAAGGAAGAACACTTGTTCTACTTTTTATCACTCTTTGGTAAATCATTAAAAAATTCCTTAGCAGAATTCTAGCAGTTTTCTTCCTCTGATACAAACAGCACAAAACAGGGTATGGATAGTGGGAGAGGAACTCACTGCTCTTAGCCTTCTGAATTACATACAAGTTAGTGGTTTTCAGTGTTCTTTGCTCCATCTTGTGGGGCTCCTCTGAAGGAGCTCTGAGGGTAAAAATAATTACTGGCAGCCTACCATCTTTAGAATTTCAGGGGGATTAGCACTTTTCTGGGAGCAGCCAGGTCTGCTTTTCATTTGACCATGCTAGGTCATGTGGATAGAAAGTGCTAAGAGATTTTTGGTCTCTGTTTGGAAGCATCTTACAAGATGAGCTCTATGCCCTTTAAACTTTTCATTCTTATCTTGTGGAGAGCTTAGCTGTGATTTCCTTTGGAAGACATTGTGATATTTCTGATGAGAAAACTGAAGATCTTGTGAAATAAAAGCTTTGTGACAGGACGTTGCTCACAACAGATTGTTTATTTCGTCTTAGACTTTGGCAAACTGTTTCGCACCTGTTTGCATCTGGAGCAAAGTTGAAGGCGGCCCTTTTCCTGTTATTCTGATAAAAATATTCAGTGGAAAATTGCATCTGATCAGTTAATACTGCAGTTTGATATAGTGTCTTTTTGTGCCATTGAGCCAGGACTTTGGAACATAATTGCCCAGCAGTATTGATTTAATTGCCTACGTTTATTTGTGGACTCCTAATTATTGACTGGAGGTAAATTTAATGGAGCAACCTTTATGAATACTGGGAACTGCTGCTCTTGCTGTTATACATAATGAACTACATCGTATCCCTTTAGATCATTCTTCAAGCTAATTTTATTCCACTGTGACAGTATGATAACATTTAAGATGTCATAGACATTTTATTTTTATTACTGAAATACACCATTTTACTGCTGCATTAGAATTATTGGGGGGAACTGAGGGAAGCACTGGTTGCGTTTTACTGTCATTTTACAAATTCCCTTAAAGCATAATGATAAAGGATAGCACGAATGTTTTACACTTCATCTGTAGTTTTATTTTCTGTACTCATGTGATCTGAATTATACAGAGCTTGTAGGCTAACAAGTCTTTTACAGATTTCTTTTTGTATTTGTATATTAGCACCCAATACATGGAGTGGTCTCGCTGAAGAATAGATATTAAACCTCTGAATATCTGACTTTAGGATAAAAGGTTAAAGGTTGTTTTGCCTATGAAGAACCTGTATGTGGAGACGCTTCACAGGAGCATGTGTGCATAGCTGATACCTGCACAGGCTTATCTGCGTCATGTACAGAGACATCAGACTGATGTCTGCTGCAGACAGACATTAGTGATTGGGCATGGACGAGAGGAGCTGGGACAGTTTTCACATTGTAGAACTTTGAGTTTTCAGCGGCTCGTGGTGTTTGGGAGAGGAGCTAAGTATGGCCATCTCTATATATCTGATATTTACAGCCTGCTTGGCAGGTTATGAAGCTTCTACCTACCACTTTTCCCCTCACATTTGGGTGTGCATGTCTTAGTATTTGAACCTGGCACTGTATAGTAGCACACTCCTTTTATAATCACACAAATAAAACCAGACCACCAAGCTTCTCTAGCCTTTTCCCATTATAGGAAACATATACAGCTAAATCAAGAGGATCACTTACCTTTATAAAACAGACAAGATTTCTTGTATCACCCAAAGCTTTCATTCATTATAACTGATTGTAAGGAATAGCATCACAGAACAATCTGTTAATAATTTTGTGTGTGAGCACAGCTTGTCAGTGCAATCCAGGTTACTGCCTGATGTCTCCAAGAACTACTTTATTAAAAAGTATGAATCATCTGCCTGACTCTTCCGAGCGCTGAACAGCGAGTGACAGCATTAGTGTAGAATGTTCCTGATCAGGTGTACAGCAGCATCTGTGATCCTCTGCTCACATGTCCACTTAAGTGTTTACCCATGCGGAAGCACACCTGTGCACCGTCACAGCTGCCACTGTCACCAGGTGTTTCCAGTAGCTGCACCTTAAAAAGCAGCACCAGTGCCACCCAAACGGTATGCTTTGCAGGGTTAACAGTGATACCGTGAGTTTCTTGCCATTGAGTGCTTGGTCCTGTGACTTGACAGTCCATTGTGGTATCAGTCTGTGTTTGATCTCGCTCACACAGACAAAACCACATTGCAGCACTTGTCCTAGACTGAAAACAAGGAGAGATTGGCTTGATTATTCAGGAAAAGAATGCAGGCAGACATATCTTTGTGTTTACATAATCACATATATCTGTGTTTACGTAATCACATTATGTTTCCATAATCACATAATCACAACCATCACAAAGCAGAATGGACAAAGAACGATAGAGAAATGCAGCATATCTCTAATTTTTTTTTTCCTAAACTTTGACTTCTAGTTTCATCTGAAATTAGGACGTTTTAGTCATTATACATCTTTAGTTGTAGTTGAGGTTATTCTTTGTGATCCGGTTCAATTTGAAGCAGTACTGTAGTGTGTTTGGATCAATTTGTTGGGTAAATGTTATTATACTGATGATCCTTGTGGGGTGATTTAAAATAAGGGTAAGCACTAATTCATGTATTCCATAAATTAATTAACTTCTTTTCATGTTAGCACATTTTAGACTTTGTGATGCTCTGTGAATGGACGTGCTGTTTCTCATTATCATAACAACACAGCCTGGCATTCACTGTGAGACTTGTCATTGGCATATCAGTGTGGTCTCACTTGTGCCGAGTGAGACGCAGTCATGTTGTGCAAGGTCAGTCAATGGCACTAGTTTATTTTTTACAGAATGGCTCTCCAGAAGAAGTGTTTTCAAGTTCAGAGTAATACGTGAGCAAAACAGAAGTAACTATCAGCATTCCTGAGTTTTTAGGATCGTACTACCTTACAGCTGTCCATACACCAAGATATCATACAATCACAGAATCATTAGGGATTGGAAGGGACCTCAAAAGATCATCTAGTCCAATCCCCCTGCCACAGCAGCATCACCTAGACCAACTCACACAGGAACACATCCAGGTGGGCCTTGAACATCTCCAGTGAAGGAGACTCCACAACCACCCTGGGCAGCCTGTTCCAGTGCTCTGTCACCCTCACTGGGAAGAAGTTCCTTCTCAGGTTGATGTGGAACCTTCTATGTTCCAGCTTACAACCATTGCCCCTCGTCCTATCACTAGGTTGTCTCTATCTGTGCAAACTTTACACCATTTTTATTTGTGTACTTCTGCATCTGGCGGCGGGTTTTGTTGTTTTATACTTTTTGTCTCGTGTACCTAGGACACAGGCTGTACTCCTTTTGGTGTAAGTACTGTGCCACAGTTTGTTCTTTGTATGGAATAGAGAAGTGAAAAAATAAACTCAGAGCAGCAGTAGTGGAGCATGGACAGTAGAGAGTGGTGCAACATGCAGTGAGAACTATAGCTGTGATGACCACAGGAAGCTGGTGACTGGCCTGCTCAACCAACTGCTCTATTTTTTTTACCCACTTTATTTATGATAGCTCTATTATGGTAAAATTCTCTCTTTCTCAGATGAGTGTCAGCTCTTATTTTTGATGTGGGTCTAAGACTCCGTCACCAGTAGTCTCACAGGTGAAGAGCTGACAAATAGTGTTCCATGGGTGAACAAAAACTGTTACTTTCCTGTGGTGGAACACAAACAGTTGTACCTGCAGTGTGGTGGAGCTGCAGTTACTGGTGTTTTGTACCACCTCCAGAAATACTTCTGAGCTTACAGTACACCGATGCACCAAGGACAAAAGAACACCTCTTTAAGCATTAAAGCAATGACACTGAAAAATACACCAACGAGATATGAGAAGAGCTTTCACTTTTCTCTTGTTTTGTGCTGTATTTTAGAGGAACAGGTGTTTGTGTCATATC
Source organism: Rhinopomastus cyanomelas (assembly GCA_013400115.1). Taxonomy (NCBI): domain Eukaryota; kingdom Metazoa; phylum Chordata; class Aves; order Bucerotiformes; family Rhinopomastidae; genus Rhinopomastus; species Rhinopomastus cyanomelas. The sequence goes on along the minus strand of VXBP01003029.1, from coordinate 109,502 downwards.
CCAATCAATATAATTGGAGCTTTTGGGGTTTGGGATTTTGTTTTGCTTTGTGTTTTTTTATTTAGTAGTTTTCATGCAAAAGTCTAAGGCAGTTGGCACAGCATTGAGAGCTGTCCTGGTAGTTGAGTCTCATCCTCCTGAGAATAGTGAACATACACTGCCGTTTCTGCATGCCCTAGAGATCAATAACCTTTTATTGATCAGCTGATTGAAGATAAATGACAGAGATGCTGGTACTGCAGTTTATATCATTAACAGGGTCAGTAAAGCATGAATTGTTCAATAAGGCGTTTATCTTTTTTCATTTTACTCTGTTCTTCTATCATTTTTATGATAGAGAGCAAATTTCCAAACACTACCAGGCAGATGAACTTTAAAGATCAGATGTGTGCTTGTGTGGTAGTTGTTAAAACTAAGTGAAATTAAATGGTTTAAAAATACTTAATAAATGTTTTTCACATGAAGAAAGTAATTCAATGATAATTTTTCTTACTGTTTCTTTTTCAGTTTCCTTTTGCCTCATACTTAATGGATGCCATACTGGAAAAGTTAAATGAGAAGAAGAAACTAATAGAAGAGTGCATTTCTCTAATGAAACCTACTGTATGATATTTCTGAGAGTCTCTGCAGAGTGTGACTACAATGTGTTTGCTGTTTCTTCTCCGCATATAGAACTGTCAATATGTCTTTCCTCTTCACATAAAAAAGCTATCAATAAGCATGTTCAATACATAAGGAGAAACTGTGAACTGATTAATTGTTGAACAAGAGGAATTAATTACGTTCCTCTTTAGAAAGGAGTGTGATGTTTGATTCCAGAAGACAAAAATTGATTCAAATCAATACAGACTTCAAAATCTTTTTCCTTTAGATGCGTTAGCAGTGAACACCAGTGGAGGCTTTGTAGAGGGAGGATGTTTTTGATACGACCAGTATGTATTCGTACCATTCAGACAGGACAGCTCAGTAAATCACAATTGTACTTGTCAGAAGAGTAGAAGCAGTAGAAGGATTTACAAAGGAGCTGTGAATATCACTGAGATTTTCAATAACTAATTTCTTTTCCTTTCTTTGTAAATTCCATCTTTATGATGTATGCTGTATAAAATATTGTGCTTTGTGATGGAAAAAAATGAGAAAAAAAATTGTAGAAAAAAATACTCAATATAGGGTAATACTCCTGGGAAAAGCTTTGTTTTCTTCTCAGTGTTTTGTGTGCAATGTAATTGATTCTATTTAAAAAATTTGGTGCCAGCATTTTTCCTCCAGTGTGGCAGTTTTTTTGGGAAAATGATGTCGAGTTTAAATCACTTGTTTCCACCAAGATTTCTCTGGCAGTTCTATTAAATAATTGCTGCTTCTTCGAACCTTTGACCTTAGGCGTTTGTTTTCCATCAAAATACATGGAACCTGTAGTCATATGATTTTTCAGTAATTCCAGCAAGATGGGATTGAAAGTTATTTCAACATAACATCTATTTTTACATAATGGAAAGAACTTCATGAAGCTAAAGCTCTGTGAAGATTAGCACCTTCGTTTCCATGCTCTGTCAGACCTGCTAGTGCAAGTACTATTTTGGTGATGATCTTTTGACTTCATGGCGGAGCAGGGAGTATCAGGTAATTATCATCAAAACAACTTCTTGAGACAGTTTCCCCTATAAGTACAATTTTCTCCTAACATAAACACTTCTTTTACTGGCCCTGCAAATTTCTGTATTCCCTGGGCACATGGATATGAAGAGCTCTCATCCTGGACCAAGCTACAACAAGAGTGATGAATGTTGCAGAACCAAAATATTATCTAATTCATCTGAAGAGAGAGAGCAAAACAAAACCCTTAAGCCCAGGTGAAGCTGAAATTATCACAATTTGTTCAAGGAATGGAAAATACAACAAGTAGTATCTGTTTGCAGCTGTTTTCCTTGTCCATTATATCCCAAGACACCAAAAAATGGTCCACAAAGAAAATAAATTGTCCATAAATCTCTGTGTCCTAGGCCTTAGAGGTGAGATTCATTTTCTCCTCCTCTTGACAATTAGTGGGGTCAATAAGCCTGATAAGCTTACTTGGTCAAAACTTTGTATTTGGGCTCTACAGAAACATGTTCTGCAGGATATGTGCAGATGTACCTTTGTTGTTTCATTAAAGTCTTCTACAGCTGTTTACCACTTCTCTGATGAGATTTTGTCTCCTTCCAGTAAGTGTTCAGTTGCTAATGAGTGAATCAGCAGATTTTGCCATCAGTGCTCATGTTCTGTGGAAGAGGCAGATGGCCTCTCGCTCTGGCAAAGTGAGTGAGTTACAGCAGCAGAACATCTTGATCAAGACAGCAACAAACCTGCTACCTGGGAACTCCACATAGCTTTCCAATGAAGGACAAGTCTTTCTTGCTCAGTGCACAGAAAGCCTTTAAAAAAAGGATCATTTGTAGAACTTGTCAGCCTCTCTTGTCACCACAGGCAAGAAAACTGTTTCATGTAGGACTATTTTCATCAAATTAATTTAATTTAGCAAACTTTTATTCTTCTATTGACCAAGCAAAACAATAAATAAGTTGTAAGCCTTACCACCAGATCAGCTTTAGCGAAAGGTCTCAAGAGTTTATTTCAAGGAAGCATGTGGTTATGTACTTTAAGTAAAGATTGTGAATAATTTAACTAAATTATCAGTTTTTGTGTTATTTTGTCTATCTTAAGTCTGCTTATCATTGCATCCACAGCTGCTGCTTTGGAATGTTGAGTCGTTGTCCTGTTTTAGCGAGAAGTCCTCCTAGTCTGGACACCTGACTGCTTTCTTTTGTTGTAGGTCCTAATGCCTGCTAATCCAGGAGCATGGTGAAATGAATTATCAGAGTAAATCAGTGCTGCTGTAGTGTTGCTTTTTTAGTTTCTGTTTTTATAATTATAAAATATAGCCCTGCTGTTCTGCACAGAGAAGCTGGTGCATGCAAGCCTTGTGAGCCATCAGAAGTACAAAACGAGTCATTGCCAGGTCTGTTTTCTCAGTCCCTCAAACAGCCTGTTCCTGGCTGGTGCGTTCTTTCTAATGCAGACTTGTGGAGAGAGCCAGAAGAAATCTCTCGCTGAGTTTTATCTGAGACACCAACTTCTCCTTCTGATGTAGATAGGATTAACTCAAGTTGTGCACTTTAAGAATTGGGTTTTTTAAACCCCACTCTCAGCACCAATACCTGTTTCCTTTGTCTGATCTGAAATACAAAAAGAAGACATTTTGTAAGTAGGAACACGCGAACTAAGGGATGTCATTGCCCTTGAATTGTGGTGTTTTCAGTGTTTATTCCACTGCACTTATCACCTTTTTGGGTCAGTGGTGTGTCCTTCAACTTAGAAGTCAGCTTCCAACTTCCAAAAGCAGTGTTCAGATTATAATTTGCTCTCCCAGTTGTGCTGTGAAAATGATGGATCAACCCACTTGGATCAAGACTCAGCCTAGAACCTCAGTGTCTCTCTCTCCACACCTTCCTACCTGAGCCCAAGTACCAGTAGAGTGGCTCAAACTCCAGCCTAAACTTACACTACCTGACTATAGAAAACACAGCAGCACCCACCACACAAACCATAGGTTGCTGTAGCAGTATTGGTAGCAGTAGTGACCCCTGTCTTTACAGACCATGAAATGCCAGTCATCGACTGTTTATGAAATTCCACAGTGAATAATGTTACCTGTTCTTCTTCATCAACTGTACCAAACACTGCATTTTGAGTTACCAAGGAAGATGTTTGTAGAGAAAGGCTACCATGCATCTTAAGGTACCATTTTGTACCTATACAAACCTCGGGAGTGGCTTGGGTGGGAAGGTGGTGACTATCACTTGAGATAAAACCAGTGGCTCAGATGAGTATTCTAAAATTATTAGAGCTACTCTGGCAAAGATTGTCTTTGTTCTTGCATTGTAAATGGTGGTAGGTACAGTTTCTTGCATTTTAGAAAGACAGAGATATTTTTGTGCAGCTTTGCTGGGTTTCTAAGGGTGCAAATGGAACCTAAATACCCTAATAGGGAATGAAAGAGCTGTAACTTCACAGGTGCTCCTGACGTAGTACTGCTAGAACTGCTGGAAAGTTTGCCAAACATCTTTTTAAGATACTATTTCTCAAGCTTTAAAGTATTTGTAAGATATCCAACTTCTGTAGTTTGATATAAACAAATTAAAATAGATGTCTCATTTTTCATTTTTCTGTCATAAATGTTGAAATTCTGCCTCTGCAATGAACGTATGTGTTTTAACTCAATCTTTGCTCCACTAATGGAACAGGAGAGGGCTTTTGAAACAATCTCTCTTGCTGTAAAATATTAGAAGTATTTATCTTGACGATGTTTTATGAGTTATTTTTAAATTCCTTTTTCTCTGAAATGAGAATCTGATTACATGTTTCTGTTACAAATTTAGTGAAGAACTGATTCTGCTCTGGGGAGAGGTACTGGATCGATGCTGCAGGATGATACTGTCACATAAAAAACATAAAAGTTACTAAAAATCAGTGCTGTTCTGAACTAAGTATACCCGCGAATACTCAAAAAATCCACTTAATCGGTTTTTTGTGTTATTAATGGATTTCTTTTGTATCCTGGTAATTCCTGACGCGGCCTCTAGATGGCAAACTTCCACAAAAAATGGGTTCGGTGCTGGTGTCTGGGTGCGTGGCTGTTCCCCAGCGAAGCCGGGCCGGGACCTCCTGTTCCTGCAGGCTCTGAGGTCCTGCCAAGCGGCCCGTCATTCGCGCAAGCAGTAGCTGACATCCCCACAACAGATGAAAAGTATTAGCTATTTACAGATAGTAGGTAAAGAGTAGCAAGGGTGGACTCATTCCTAAAATAAAACAACTGTACATATACACGTACATACATATGTATTTTTAATATACAGATGTGTGTGTGAATACATATATATATAAATGTGTATCTATATATATATATTAATATACAGATAGATACCAAAGCTTTGAAATTGTTTAACATTTGATCTTGCAAACATTTTTGTTACTTACCCGAAAATGTCAAAGTAAAGTCAGACCATCTGTCAATAGTGAGTTCTCTCACCATGTTTCTGTAGTGCCATCTGTTTAACCCACACAATTCTTAATTTACCTTGATGGGAATGAAGGGTATGAGTCTTCCAAAGCATAGATCTCTTATTGCAAATGAGACTCGTTTGCTTTTATCTGAGCATTGTCCAATCACTTTCTGAATAATCCAGTTTTCTTCTAAGGTAAAAGTGTTAAGGTTAGGTACTCTCTACATGTATGAAACTCCAGCTGTTCAGTGTTTTTATATACTATGACCTAATGGTCATAATAAAGAGGAGTTCTTGGAGAAATCAAAAGCATTTCAAAGTGCTTATATAGGACTATCATCCAGTTTCTAATTCGGTATCCTTGGAAAAGGAGATAAAACCATTATTTTTTGTCTGTGTTGCTCTGAAATGATAGATTATATTCACTAAAGTAAAGTATAATTCTATGTCTACCAGTTATTGAACACACTCCATTTAGTTTCATGCTTTGCTCTGTTTCACTGCCAGGGTATAATTATTTGAATTTCCTTGTGATACAGTAAATGAGTAAGAGTGCTGGAAATACTCCCTGACTTCTGCCGTAATTACATATCTACAAACGAGTTCCATTGTGTTCCTACCTGTGTTACACGGTTTTTATTTTCAGTAACACAGAGAGGCTGTGGAAAGTCTGTATTTTAATTCGGGTTGTCATTGCTTCCACTAGGTTAATTGCCTGTTCTGTTTCACTTCTACAACCAAATTAATATTAGCTAAACTACGAGCTGAAGATCAGAAAATTTTAAGACAGATAAATTCAGTATTTGCATGCTGTCATACATACTTTGTGTATCCACCATTGGGCTGCTTCATATGATTAAAACCTCCCTTATGAGGAGAGGCTGATGGAGCTGGGTCTCTTGAGCTTGGAGGAGACTGAGGGGGGACCTCATTAATGTCTACAAATATTTGAGGGGTGGGTGTCAGGAGGATGAAGCTGGGCTATTCTCAGTGTCATGTTGTGACAGGACAAGGGGCAATGGTTGTAAGCCAGAACATAGAAGGTTCCACATCAACCTGAGAAGGAACTTCTTCCCAGTGAGGGTGACAGAGCACTGGAACAAGCTGCCCAGGGTGGTTGTGGAGTCTCCTTCACTGGAGATGTTCAAGGCCCACCTGGATGTGTTCCTGTGTGAGTTGGTCTAGGTGATGCTGCTGTGGCAGGGGGATTGGACTAGATGATCTTTCGAGGTCCCTTCCAATCCATAATGATTCTATGATTCTATGAAACTGTAAGTGGTATGTGTACCCAAACAAGCCCAGAGGTAGATAAACAATGTCTCCAGCTTGTTGAGGGTATTGGTTTGGTATCTTGAGGGGTTTTGGTTGAGATAACCTTTCTGAGATAAGTGGATTTATATCTTATTATAATTTATAATTATAATGTATATCTTCCTCAGTTGTATCGAAGTCCAGCTTTTTGTGGGGGCTATTTTGCAGCATGTTTGACTGGCTGTGCAAATATAAGGGTGCAAATTTGAGGGTGACGGAGCACTGGAACAGGTTGTCCAGGGTGGTTGTGGAGTCTCCATCAATGGAGATGTTCAAGACCCACCTGGATGTGTTCCTGTGTGACTTGGTCTAGGTGATCGTGCTGTGTCAGGGGGATTGGACTAGATGATCTTTCAAGGTCCCTTTCGATCCCTAATGATTCTATGATTCTATGATTCGGTGACATGTCTTTGTGAAAGAATGAGCTTACCATACTGACAGCCTGTTCTGGTATCTGTGACACATCCCATAGAGCCTCATATGACTCCGACCTATTGAACCTATTGCAGAGCACAAATTTGACATCTTCCTGAAAGAGAATAACTTTGTTGGTCGAGGAAACACACTTAACGAGTCCTAGATTTTTAAGTCTGATTGGTTGTTGTTCAACAGAACTTGCAGCACAAAATATAGCAATTTGTATTGTGAAAGACACTCAGCCTGGCTGAAGAACTGATGTGGTGGATAATCCAATGGAGTACCCTGTGATGAGTAACTCTCACAACTGAAGATTTCCCATACAATAATGAGGTCCTGAACTGAAGGGCTGGAGGTGCTGAATGAAGGTCTGTCAAACAGCCTCGTGGCTCTGATGGGAGTTTTACTTGTTTTTCTTGCAGAGCAGAGTTCACCTCCTTCTTCAGCCCATGAGAATCCATTGCATTTTTTTTCTCCTAGCTCTGCTTTGATTCCTGTGCTGGGTTAGGACGCAGAAGAACTTGTGTATCTCCCAAACCACTCCCCTCTACCCCACAGTAGGAGGGTCCTGGTGGACCATGGAATAAAAAGCCAGCAGGGAGGCAGGGACGGGGGGAGTTCCGGCCAGCCGGGGAGGAGAGAGGACCCGCGGTTCCCGTGCCCTGACCTGCTGCCCAGCCCACCTGACTTCTCCTGCACGCTACCCTGTTAAGTTTTTGTCGGCAGTTGTTGGTGGATTGGGAGGGGGCCTGTCTCACGCTTTGGGACGTTTTGTTTCGTCTCGGACTAGTCCTGAGTGTGGTTCTGTTTTGCGGGGAGGGAAGGTGGGCTGCGGGTTTTTGGGTGCGCGGTTGCCAGGCGGGCGCCGGCAGGGTTCCGATAGCCAGGCGCCCGGTGCACGCGGGATAGGGGCGCGCGAGTGGCCCGCGCCATTTTTTTTTCTCCTTTCTTTTCCCGCGCGGTGTGGACGTGAAAGCAGCCGGGAGCGAGCGCCTGTTGCTGCCGCGCCCCGGCGAGAGTCCCCTAGTGGCTGGGGGCCATAATTACACCAAATTACCTTCTGTACATAGTTCTTCCCTTACACCATCTCCCTGCATTCCTGTTGGTATTTTCTTCCCTCTTTTGAATTTACTTCGTTTTGAATAAAATTACAACTTGTTGACATTCTAAAACCTGTTTATATTCCCTTCCTGTATTGGTGGGAGGGGAAATCTAACAATCTGTTCTGGAGGGTTCCGCCTTTAACCCTCAAACCAGGACAATTCCTTATTTTTCCTTGGCTCCTGCTCTATTCCTGATCCAGCTTTCCAAGCCTTCACAGGTAGGATTACATGGCTGTGAAGTTAATGAATGTCATATGTCATTGATCTATTTTCTGTTGGCTTCATTATTATTGTAGGAGTTATTCATGCTAGGTAGGCATGTCTTTGAAGTGTGAGCCTGAGCTACTACAGCTCAGGAGAAAACACTACTACATCAGTTCAACACTGACTGGCAACAAAATTACATATCACTGTCTCCACCTTGCCTGTCACCCAAATGGAAAAATAAGCATTGATTTCTATTTTTTTAACATTCTGATAATAAAACACCCTGCTGCAGAGGAAAACTTTAGTGGGCCTGCATTGGGAAGGATGTGGTTAACAGGTAACTTCTCAACTGTGTTAAGATTGAAACAGCCACGTCCCTCAGTCATTACAGACCTGCCTTCCAAACTGACTGAGCAGGGTGCCCGTTGTTTGTAATTAATCTAAACAGCCACTAAGACACAGCAGTCTTTGCAGGTCACACAATTCTCGGATCACTGTAGTCCTTTTCCTTGTCTGTGTCTAGCGTCTGAAATCCTGTGGCTGAATTAAAAATTGAACATTTTTAAAGGATTTTAAAATAGTAAGTGGGTGGAAATTGGTTGTATGTACTATGAACTCGGAGGAGTAAATCGGGAAGTATGAAAGTACTAGAGATAATATTTTGAGGTAAATGCCATTATGTCTAACACTGGATATAGTGTGCAGTACGTCTACTGAATAGATACACACACGTGTACATACGCTGACGTACAAACGACGAAGCCATGTAGGGTACAGATGCATCTGAGGTAGCTTTCTTCATGGATAAAAGGCCTTCCTGATCATCCCCAGAATAGCATCTATATTTAAGGTGCTGCGCAAAGAGGATTTATAAGTCGTCTGCGAGGTGACTCAGGATGAATCTTGGCCTTGTGACAGCAATCAAGCAGAAACTTGTCATAGTGTCAACTCAGTGGTTTAAACTGACACTTAAAGGCAGAGTACAAACTGTGTCCTGATACAGGGCAGAACAACTTTCTTTCTGGCTTCATATGGCCCTAGCTTACCCACTAACATATGCAGTTGACAACAGGTGAAGATATATGCTTCCTATTTAAGAGGGAAACTTCAGTATTGATTAGTATGAGGGGTTTGCAGTGATGTAGTGTAGATGAGGAGCATGTGATGAATTTCAAACTAGACTAGACTAGAAGTCTCTTGAGTATTAAACAGCCTCTTCAATGGGGTGTGACACTGTTGTGAGAGTATGAAGAACAGTGCAATGGAAAGAAGTAGAAAGCTTCCATGCAATGGAAGCATGAGATGAGCAGCAATGCCTCCTTCTTGCCTTCTCTTGTCTGTGTCTGCTGTGTATTCTATGGAAGGAAGTCTCCAAACAGTACATTTTGGGATTATTTTATAGTTGTCTTTCCTACATGTTTTAAGTTTTCCAGTTTTTGTCACTCTGAAAGCTCGCTGGATCTTAATATGTCTGTTCTTTAACAGAGCAATGAAAGGAGCAAGAACCCTCTAATTCTGAATCTAAGACTTCATCAGTCACTTGTTGTTTGCCATGACACAGAGGCTGTTGCCATGAGGTGGTCTGATTCTGTCATATATCTATTATTTTTAATTGTATTACAGAATCTCAGAATGTTAGGAACTGGAAGGGACCTCAAAAGATCACCAATCTCCCTGCCAGAGCAGAATCAACTTAGTCAGTGTTTTCCATGATTCAGTATTCTGCAATTCTACTCTTGCCCTTGGATGTATGCTTTTAATTTTGATCTGTGCACTAACTTGGAATATGAGCCTGTATTTAGTCAGAGGTAGGTAAAGTGCCAGAGACTGATGAGTTCTTGAAGGAAAAAATCACTTTCATTGAACAGGAAAAACAACCAAGTAATAACTTAAATACTACACTTTTTATCACAATCATTACCTGAATAAAGTCTCCCATCTTCCTGCAAAGCTTATTCCTCAACGGCTTTGCAGTGGCTTGCAAAACACCTCTTGGTTATGATTTGGAACTGGACTATTTCTATATTGAAGGTTTCAGATAATCAGAGCCTAGTTCTGATATCATCTGTATAGGATGAAACTTTGTCCACAAATTACAGGCATCAGTAATTTTTCTCTACTGAGTGTTGGGAGCAGCATGAGCACAAACACAAGCCGCCACTGCTGGTAAACATCTAGTGTCTAGAGCAGGACCCGGTGCAGGACAGAGACTCCAGCAACCAGGGTACTGCATTGACACAATAGATGGCCCCGATGGTCCTATCACAGCAGCTAACTCTCCCTGGCAAGAAGACCACAGGACAATGGCTATACAGGCAGAAGCTAAATCGCCCATCAAGGGATGCTTGTGCAGCTGCTAAACCCATTTAACCTGTTTAATTTATTACTACAGTCCTTTTCCAAACTTTAGACATTATTAGAAAACTGAGCCGTAAATACTGGTCCTTTTTGAGAATTGAGTGTGGATGAGAATTTGACACCAAATGAAAGACAGACTCATGCTTTTTTTTCCCAGAAAGGGATGGGTTTTGCGAAGATTTGTGCCGTGCCAAGGAGTGCCCATGGGTTTGCTTGTTTGTGTTCCTCTAGTGACATAACGCTTTCTGCAGTTCGGGTATTTTAGCCATGGCAATCCAAAGAATCTGTACGTATTGCAAGTGTGAATAAACAATACTACTCGTGAGTATAACTGCCTCTCATGAATACAAGCAGACTACTTATAGGGTTGCTAGCTAGCAAATCTGGTGTCAGACGTATAATAAATAAATATTGTTATCTCCACATTCAACTGCTTTCTTGGAAGGAGAACCAGACCTACAGAACAGAGACTGTTGTGAATTTGGTGTTGAACCTATAGCAGTACATCGTAATTGGCATCCCTGTTAAGGTATAAATCCAGCTGACTCTCTAATCTCTGAGGACCAGCTAGAACACAAGGGGGTTTATTCCTTACTAAATTTGCCCTTCCCTGCAAGCAACACCAAGTTGTATGATGGAGACTGGAGCATGGGAGCAGCATATGGATCCAGGTTTGCATCATATGTTCCTGTGCAACTTGGTCTAGGTGATCCTGCTGTGGTGGGAGGTTTGGGTTAGATGATCTTTCGAGGTCCCTTCCAGTCCCTAATGTTCTGTGATGCTGTGATCAGCATCTGGCTCATAATTAATATTTAAACTCAATGATAAAAGCCAACATGCAGATATGAAGTGTCAAGCATCTCTGTCTTACACCCAAAGAACTCTTCACACCCAAATAACTGAAATCTGGGCACCAGACTGCTTGTGCCCATCCAGAGACATGGAATGAATAGTCCAAGTCAGGCATAATAGCCAGGCGCATTTCCCAGTGCTGCACAATGAAGATCATAGTTCATAACCCGTATGACAACCTGTGGAGTTAATGTTTCAGCTGAGAAGGGCACACATGCTTTTTTTGATATTTTACGTCTCCCATTGTTTGTATTTGCTGCACAGTGTCCTGTACTAGTAGGTTGTACTTCAGATATCTAAATGACTAGTGTTTCTCCTCTGAATCCATGCTCAAGGAACTGGAAGTCTGTGCAGACATTATGACAAGGCTGCAGGAAGAGGATAACCTAAGCAGGTTTTAGTTGTTAGATCGAGTATCTTATAAAGAATTCCAAGGGAAACACCCACACTAACATAAAATACGGTTCTAAAATAATCTAATTAATTCATAAACTGAGATGCAAACCTATTGCCATTCCAATAGAATTTGTACAATACATCTCAATCAAATATGACATCGGTGAGTGACTCCGTCACTCCCTGTTCCCTCCAAACCTTTAAGAGAATGGGACAAGTAATGGCTGTTTGTTTTTAAAGTCTTTTCCTCTGAATCCTGAGAAGCTAAAAAATGGTGACTAATTGTTCTTATGTGTGTTCTTTACTGTGTTTTTGTGATAATGAGTGAAATGCTGGACATACAAATGACTAAGAATATGCTTCTTTTGCTGTGTGTAGGTTTGAGCCATAAATCGTAAAACACTGATAAAAATACCATGACTTTCCAACAAACAAATCAAGTGTTTCACCTTTTCATCAGTTGCTGATACCCTCAAGTAATCAATGACTTGGTTTAGAAGAAGTGTGGATGGATATTAGTATGAGCCTCGCTTGTTGTGAAATGTCCAATGGCACTTACTTTACAGGCGTTACGCAGCGTTCTATCCAAACAGACAGAGGAAAGTAAATCCATTGCAACATATCTATGGATGGTCCCACAAAACAATCCTGGTCGATGCTCATGAAATTTTCAGTAGAATTCAACCCTGAGTAGCCATAATTGCTTCTGACATTCCAGTGGCTTATGTATCATTTTTATTGGCCTAATGAAATATACATATATACGTTCTCCCTTGTCTATCCTTGATTCTTGCTAATGCTCTCATCTCTTTTCAGCCTTCACTTGCCATAACAACCACTTTAAAGCAAAAGTAAAAATATAAGTTGTTTGATATGGGTCTGGTTAGCTCAGTTGGTAGAGCATGGGACTCTGAATTCCTGGGGTCATGAGTTTGAGTCCCATGTAGAACATCCTGAGACAGTACTGTAGGCTTACCCTGCTGCAGCAGGAGGGGTTGGACTTAGATGATCTTTCGAGGTCCCTTCCAACCTCTAACATTCTGAGAATATAACAGCTATGAGTTAGATTTTATGGTAGAACTATTCTAGTTATTAGGTATGTTTTAGGCTTCATTCAGTTGACCTTTCAAGCCACCTGCCCTAGTTCTGATTGTGAAAAAGTATCAGGTGTCATTGCTAAAAACATTTTCTTAGAGAAAAGTATTTGGCCATAATTATTTTTGTCATATTGTTAAGTATTAATATTTATATTATTATTTTATAAGCCATTATAAAACCAAAAAAGTAATCAGGAACAAATTATAATTTGTAATGAAGATGAGGACTATGTTTTAGATGTTGATTCTTAATTCAAATCACAGGAGAAATGAGCAATTTCACTCTAAGAATGAGATAATGCTAAGGTTTTTTGAGTTTAGATAGTATTTTATGACCAAAGAGCAGCAGTCTAAATTTGTGGTTGTTTAACCCATGAATGGGTTAGAGCATAGTTTTGATACTGACGACAGATGAAAGAGAATAAATGTTATCTGAATAAATTAACAGAGTTAATTTATTTAAAATCTGATGGTATTACTACATCAGGATAAGTTCATTACTGTGAATTTTATTCACACCCTCTACCATACTTTCTCTTTTTATGTGACACTGGTTTTGTCTCCATTTCCTAATGAATAAGGGCCACAATTGTCCAGCCTTGTTATTCCACTGTGAGAAGCAGAACTCGCCAGAGCGTGTAGCTGATGTCATCTTTGTACAGTGAAGGTATCTTTAAAACTTCTGATTTCTTGGTGGCTTTTCTTGCATGTTAAAAACTGACTTGACCATATGTATATATATATATATATCTTCTTATGACTTGACCATATATATGTCTGTACTTACTACATGTAACTTTTACCCATCTAACTTTTATGGTTTTTTACTAAAATACACTTAATTTTACTTTTAGCTCATGATGTTCAGTTTTTTACATATCTTGATAACACATCAGCTTTTTAGCTATTGCTGATCAGTACTTGCATGGTCTCAAGGACTTCTCTGTTTCCCAGGCTATGCCTAGTAATTTGGCTGGGGATGCAAAGAAGCTGGAAGGGGACGTCGCCAGCACAGCTGACCCCAGAGAGATATCCCATACCATATGTCATCGTGCGCAGCAACAAAAGCTGTGGGAAAGAAGGAGGAAGGGGAAAAAACTAGGGTAAAGATATTTGTCTTTCCAGGTGACGATTACATGTGATAGAGCCCAGCTTTCTTGGAGTTGGCTGAATATGAGTATAGCGGGTTAGGGATTCTCCACTAATTTTAGCAAGTAAGGTCTCGATGACATCTCGGAAAAATTTGCCAGACAATGAATGGCTTAGGATACTGGATAAAAGTTTATTAACCTAACTGTATACAGACAAAGAAAAAAAGGAAAACAAAAAGAATAAAACAAATAAAAACCAGCAAGTTGGTGCACACAAACCTAGAAACTGTGTCAAACATGCCATTATACTATCTGAGGAAAATGCCATGGGAAGTCACTATCTTTTGGGCCTTGGGTCACGACAGAGATCTGGGCAACACCAACAGCATGCAAACCGGAGATGAGTTCCACCACCCTCTCCCTTAACGCCCCAGTTGCACCCTGGTGCGGGCGGCATGCATTTCAACAACAAGCCCCTGTCTCTGTCCTTC
>VXBP01003029.1:54815-95050 GCA_013400115.1 Rhinopomastus cyanomelas | reverse complement strand
GAGCTGGGGGCACAGCGGCACAAATCAGGGTCTTCCCAAGACCGCTGAGAAACCGTGGCAGACGCGAAAGCTGCCCATTACTGGACGGGAAGCGGTGCAAACCGGCGCGTCCTTCATTCCTGAAGCATCGGAGCCACTGGAGAACCTGCGGCAAACTTCGCAGCTAGCGCCGGGGTGGGGAGAGCTTACAAGTGTGTCTCCAGACCGTGGCACATCGGCGCTACTGGAGACCGAGGCGAGTCACAGCTGGCAGTCCGGCCGAGGACATGGGGCTACGTGAACACGGGGCATCTGCTCTTCCCGTAGTAGGGGCGGCAATCGCTGAAAAGCCGCGGCCGAGCCGCATCCCGTGCCCTTCCCCCTCCCCGCCACCGTCCCGAGAACGGACGGGGCAGGGGAGGGGGGGGCGCTAGGCTGAGAAGCTGCAGCCCAAGGGAGCTTGCAGCACACACGAGCGGGCTACATACTTCCTGCTTCTTCTTTTTCTCTACTTCCTTCTTTTCTCAAAACAAACGGCCCGCTCTACTTTTTCATAGGCTAACCCAGCACGGACATCCGGGGCAGGTCCAGGACCAAGTGACACCTTCCCCCAGGACAAGTCCCCTGTGGGAGAGGGGTCCTCCAAAACAAAACAACTCCCTTTTCTTCTTCATGAAAGCAGAACTGCTGTACGTTTGAAAAGGCTAGCAATTTTCAAACTACAACAATGAGCCTACCAATGGAAAATAATAAATTAATTCCTTGTTCTACTTTACCTGCATGCCTGTTTTTTGGTTTGCCTGTTTTTTGCTTTACCTCTTTTAACAGGTCTTTATCTCAAATTACAAATTTTTCTCACTTTTACCATTCCAATTTTCTTCTCCTGTGGGGAGGCAAGTGGCTGGTCAGGGCTCAGCTGCCCACTGAGGGATAAGCTGTAACACCTGTCTTCCTCATATATTGTTTCTTAAGGTATTGGATGTTCAGTTACAGAGTGGTGTGAACTCAGAGGGCTTTAAAATAGATTTGAAGAGGGGTGCGATTGTTCTACAACAGTAGAACAGAGCTGTGGTCTTAATGAAAACCAGGCCTCTCACTGTCCCAGTCTGAAATCAGGTTGCTCCCTGAGATGCCTATACACCAATGAACACAGCATGGGGAACAAGCAGGAGGCGTTAGAAACCTGTTTTCAGTTAGGTGATCTGGTGGCAATTACAGAGACCTGGTGGGACAGCTCACATGACTGGAATGTGGTCATGGATGGCTATGTGGGTGTCTATTATAGGCCATCAGATCAGGATGAGAAAGCTGAAGAGGTCTTCTACAGGCAGCTGACAGCAGCCTCACAGCTACAGGCCCCAGTTCTCATGCCAGATTTTAACTACCCAGATATTTACTGGAAGACCTGCTTGGCCAGCCACCCACAGTCCAGGAGGTTCCTCAAATGCCTTAGTTTCCTGATGCAAGTGGTGGAAGAGCCCACTAGGAGAGTAGTGCTGCTGTATCTTGTACTCACCAACAAGGCAGGTCTGGTTGAAGCAGTGAAGAGTGAGGGCAGCCTTGGTTTCAGTGACCATGACATGGTAGAGTCAGGGTCTCATGAGTCAGAA
This sequence comes from Rhinopomastus cyanomelas, assembly GCA_013400115.1. NCBI lineage: Eukaryota > Metazoa > Chordata > Aves > Bucerotiformes > Rhinopomastidae > Rhinopomastus > Rhinopomastus cyanomelas. Next base: position 93,461 of record VXBP01003029.1, on the reverse strand, counting down.
ACAGAGTAGCTAGCAGAATCACAACCCTGGACTTGAGGAGGGCCAACTTTGGCCTTTTCAAGCAATTGCTATGGGAAATCCCATGAGACAGGGTACTGGCAGGTAAAGGGGCCCAAGATAGCTGGTTAACATTCAAAGACCTTTTCCTTGAAGCCAAAGACCATTCCATCAGGAAGGAAGTCAAGGAAAGGAGCCAGAAGACCTGCATGGTTAAACAGAGAGCTGCTGGGCAAACTCAAGAGGAATAAGAAAGTCCATAGGTCATGGAAGGAGGGGATGGCCACTTGGGATGATTATAAGGCTCTGGTGGGAGAGTGTAGATACACAATGAGGAAAGCCAAGGTCTCCTTGGAATGAAACCTTGCAAGAGAGGTCAAGGGCAACAAAAAGGGCTTCTTCAAATACATTGCAGGTAAAACTAAACCTAGAGACAATGTAGGCCCCCTGCTGAATGAGGTGGATGTCCTGGAGACAGAGGATACAGAGAAAGCAGAGATACTGAACACGTTCTTTGCCTCTGTCTCTACTTCTGGGGGCTGTCCTGATATCAAGCCCTAGCCTGCTGAGGCCACAGAGGAAGTTTAGACAAGAGAAGAGTTTACCCTGCTTGGTAAGGACTGGGTTAAGGATCAGTTGATCAAACTGGATGCACATAACTCCATGAGCCCTGATGGGATGAACCCAGCGAGTGCTAAGGGAGACGGCAGAAGTCATTGCTAGGCCAATGTCCATCATCTTTGCTGACTCCTGGGAATCAGGAGAGGCACCTAGGAATTGGAGGATAGCAAATCTTTAAAAAGGATAAGAAANTGTGTCCAGTTCTGGGCCCCTCAGTTCAAGAAGCTGGAGGGAATCCAGTATAGAGCAATGAGGATGATGATNCAAGTAACTATAGACCAGTCAGCCTCACCTCCATTCTAGGAAAGGTGATGGAACAATTCATCCTTCATGCTGAGGGTTATTAGGGACAGTCAGCATGGCTTCACCAAGGGGAAGTCATGCTTGACCAATCTGATAGCTTTTATGAGGCCATAACCAGGTGGATAGATGATGGCAGAGTGGTGGACAGAGTCTCACATAGCGTCATCGCAGCCAAACTGAGGCAGTGTGGTCTAGATGACCAGGTAGTGAGATGGATCGTGAACTGACTGCAGAATAGAAGCCAGAGGTTAGTGGTCAACGGCACAGAGTGTAGATGCAGGCCTGTATCTTATGGAGTCCTTTAAGAGTTGGTACTGGGACCAGGACTATTGAATCTATTCATTAGTGACTCGGATGAGGGATTGGCATGCATGANGGAAAGGCTGAGGGACCTGAGTCTCTTTAGTTTAGAGAAACAGACTGAGGGGTGACCTCATTAATATCTATAAATATATGAAGGGTTGGAGTCAGGAGGATGGAATCAGACACTTCTCAATATCATCTAGTGATAGGACAAGGGGCACTGGGTATAAACTGGAATATAGGACATTCCATACAAACATGAGAAGGAACTTCTTCCTAGTGAGGGTGATGGAGGACTGGAACGGGCTGCCCAGGAAAGTTGTGGAATCATAGAACCATTAGGGATTGGAAGGGACCTTGAAAGATCATCTAGTCCAATCCCCCTGCGACAGCAGGATCACCTAGACCAAGTCACACAGTCTCCTTCTCTGGAGACATTTAAAACCCGCCTGGATATGTCCAGGTGATCCTGCTGTTAGGGGGATTGGACTACATGATCTTTTGAGGTCCCTTCCAATCCCTGATGTTTTGTGATTCATAGAATCATCGAATCATTGGGGATTGGAAGGGACCTTGAAATGGATTCTGTGATTCTGTGTGATTCTGTAACTCTTACTTAGCTTCATTACAGTCTCTGACTTCATGGCCCTGCCTGTTCTGTCAGGAATTCTTTATGTTCCCCCTCCTCATCCAATGCCAGTAATGGTCAGTGAGCACCTTGTCCCAGGATCTGCTCCTGATATTCTCCCTCAGTAGCTGTTCAGCTCTTCAGAATCATAAAAACTGGGTTGCTTTTTCACAATGAGGTTAGTCACATGGTCTTTCTGCACTTAGTTTAAAATTGAACTATAACTATATTCTTACATTTATTTTTGGTATGGAGTGCCACTCTCTATGGTTTCATAGAATTCAGTTGCCATTGTCCAACTTAACTAAAAGGCATTTATGTGTCTGCATGTCCTGCTTTTCCCTTTGGGCCAGCACTAGCAGATATGTTTGTAAGTTCAAAATGAACTTTCCTCTTTCCTTCAGTTTTCTGAGCCAGCTGGCTGTAAAGGCTCAGCAGTCCTGCCAGTCGCAACGTAAAGGCAGAGAACCCACGAGCTTGGGGACAACGAAGAAGCACCAGGAAACTTATCAGGTCTTAATTTTCCTCATAGAGATCTACCTACTTTTGTTCACCTGCATAATAATGTACCCTGTCCAGACGTAATGCCAAGTTCTGTATTCAGAATATAGAACATATTCTAGGTTCTACATGGAAAGAATTAAGGTAGGGGTCAAATCCTTTTGGGGTCAGATGTAAGTTCCCCCTCTGATTTAAATGGAATAAAGACTTCATAAAGGGGAACACAGAAATCAAAGTAGTCCTTGCTGGTGGTTGTGTGCTAAACATACCTTATAATCTCCTTAAGTGTGCTTAGAGTGCTAAGGCTGGAGAAGATTCCAAAGCAGAATTGACTGGATTCTAGAGAAAACCACAGTCTTTATATAACAAGGATGAAGTAGTATGAGCAAACAGGATAGTCACACTGTTAAAATACTGAGCTTTATTAACATAGTCTTCATTTTACTTTGGGGTTGTGTAGATGGTTTCAGCTCTGATTCTGACCTTGTGGATATGTTTACACTGAAGATTACACAGCAGTGCAATGTTGTAGTGGACTGACCCTGACTAGACACCAACTGCTCACAAAAGCCTCTCAATCACCTGTCCTCCTACACAGGAAGGGGAGAAAATACAGTGAAAGGCTTGTAGGTCAAGATAAGGGCAAGTAAAGATCATTCATCACTTAATATCATGGGCAAAACAGAATCAAGGAAATTAATTTCTTACCAAACAAATCAGAGTAGGATAATGAGAAAAAAAGCCCAAATCTTCAAAACACCTTCCCACCACCCCTTCCTTCTTCCTGTTCCACCATGGGTCCATTACAGGGTCACAAGTCCTGTCAGCAAAACAGCTCCAGCCTGGGCTCTTCTCTCCACAGAGAGGTCCCGCCAGAAGTCTGCTCCAGCATATGCTCTCCATGGGGCCAGAGTCTCCTTCAGGCACATCAGCCTGCTCTGATGTGGGATCATCCATAGGTGCAGAAGGATGTCTGCTCCAAAGTGGACTTCCATGAGCTAGAGGAGAACAGCCTGCCTCACCATGGTCTTTATCACAGGCTGCAAGGGAATAGCTGTATGAGAGAACAAAAAGTAAGAAATAGTTTATTGACTGTATTTAATTAGTGTGTGAGGGTAATGAGGAAATATGCAATGAATGACAGCTTTCACGACTGTGAGACTGGCAGTGGCTGCTCGGAAAGTTTACTCAAAAGACTGCTTTTTGAATGATTAACAGAAGTTGAACAACATACCTCATATAGCACAATTATTTAACCTCTTCCTATAGAGGCAGAACTGCAGGGGGATTGGACTAGATGATCTTTCGAGGTCCCTTCCAATCCATAATAATTCTATGATTCTATGATCTAAGCAGAGGATAACATTAGACACAATGTAATGGAGTGATCACACTGAACAGAAATTGTGAAGGTTTGGATTTGGGGCTTTTTGTAAGTACTACTTGGAATAATAGTTGTGCTTGGCTCTTTCCCACATGCTGTGAATAACTCTAAAAAGCATGATGCCAAGATTTTGGAAGTCGTCTAAAATAAGAACCTGCTAAGAGCTGTAAGAACAAATCTGCAAAATTTTAACCTATTCTTCTTTGGGAGCAGAATCACAATATACAGTCAAAGGATTTAATTCCTCTGTGGCAGTTATTCCGCACTTTATTGCTTTCTAAGCAGGTCCATTAATTGTGATGATGTGAGAGTATAATGCACTAATGATTGCTCACCGTTAATGCTGATCCACTGACCTTAAGCAGCTTGAGCTGAAGATATTTATTGTCTGGCAGTTCCTGAAGCCTTGGATGCTGAATGGGAAAACAGTGTGTGTTTCCTTCCTTTGTTCATTCCTGACTATCAGTTTGGACTCTTGACATTTTATCAACATCTGGGATCAGCCGGCCTGTTTTGTCTTGTATAGACTAATCTTGATAGAGTATTTAAAATGAGATCAGTAAGAACAGTTTCATGATAGTACTGCGCTATGTGACCAACGATCCAATTTTAAACCATTATGGCAGCGGCAAGTGCAGGTCAGCACCACTTTGAGCAGTGGTAGAAACAACAAAAGGCTCCAAAAGACTAAACAACAGATGAAAAGGAGCATTTAACACATTTCTGTTCAGAGGAGGCCTAGAGCAAGTTATTGTTCTTCAGAAGAAGAAATGAAACAGTTTTTAGTATTTAGATTACTTCATTACAGTACCTCTTCCTTTTTTTTAATTTCACTTTAAGCATCCAAGTGTAATCTTGAACGGACATACTCAAACCTCAATGCTTCCTTCTCCCTTATAGCAAGCTACACATTCTTACTGGGCTTAAACTTCAGTTTGCAAATGAACAAAAACAGGTTCTTTGACAGTGAACATTTAATTTAAAAAGCACAGACTAAGCCACAGAAGGAGAGTTCAGGGCAGAATGTCAGTACTGTGCTTTATTTAATGTGTCAAGCAAGGACTCCTGAGGAAATTTTTTTTTTACTCTAAGGAAATGGAGCCATGGAACAGGCTGCCCAAAGTTGTGAAGTCTCCATCTCTGGGGACATTAAAATCTGTTGTAGTGGATGCTGTTTCAGACCTAAGACATCATTGCGAAGGAATGCTGCTAGCTGGTGGAGAACAGCCAGGTGCCATGGAGATGAGATAACCAAGAAGGCAACAAGAGACAAGGATGTGGACACCTGGGTGCAGAGCAGGGGAACTTTGCCTGCCCACCAGCCAGACCTGAGGAAGGACCGATGGGGAGCCAGCTAGAAGACATGATTGTCTCTTGAGAAATTGTGGGATCACGTGCAGGGAGAGGTTGTATATAAGGGACAGCCTGTGAGCTAATAAACGAGCTCGGCGTTTAACCCCATTGGTGCGCATGTCATGACTTGGCTAGCCGTCCACTGGGGACCCTCTTAGTCTGGTGCCCGAGGACAGGGACCCTTCTGAATCGCTTAAATGTGGAAGACTTCGAAGCATCAGGCAAGAACCTGATTTGGGAGCTGGGGGGCTAGAAGGCAGGATGGCCTGGTAGGCAAACGCAAGACCAGAGTCCAGAGCTTGAGCCCCTGCTGAGGTCAAACTTGGATGGAATGGGACACGGCAGTTCGTTTGTGGAGAAGTCTTCTCTCTAAGAGTGGCGAGAAGGTTAAGGAAGCTGATATAGAAGCCCTTGTGAAATGGGCAAGGAAAAAGGGGAAGTGGCCCGAAGCTGCCCTTTTGTTTAGCATTAGTGAGTGGAAAGAAGTGGGTGATTTCCCATGGCAGGTCACCCTAGAAGGTGGAAAAGAAGGTAAAGTGGCGAAGGAGTTGAGATTGACTTGGAGAGCGGTAATTCACACATTAGAGACTGTGAAAGCAGGAAAGAAAATTGCCACCGCAGCTGTGGAAGGGAGCTGTGGGAGGGGGTGACAAAAAGCCAGCAACCAAATTCAGCAAAGGCTCCAAACCCTCGCTTCGAAATCCTGCGTGGAACATGTTCCCGTGTCATCTAATCCAGGTGATCCTGCTCTAGCAGTGGGATTGGACTAGATGATCTTCAGAGGTCCCTTCCAAACGCCTACCGTTCAGTGATCCTGTGACTGCACCCCTGAAAGCTAAACCCATCTTTCAGAAGGTCTCGCAAGTTTGAAGAGAGAAGTACTGTCTTTTGTTGTGCATCCACACTGGCATACTTGGAAATATTCAACTTCTGCACAAATCTTTGAGACTTGAAATTTGCCAAATGTTGTCTGACATTCTCAATAATCTCTTTTGTCCTAACAACCTATCCCTAAAACATGCTCTTTGCACATTCAACAAAAATACCACATATCCTCAGTTAAGTACTGCTCACTTGTGCTGTTGACATACACTGTTCACCTCATGGAGTCTCTCTGGGACACCAGCAAAACATACTTAGATTTTTTTTTTTAACTGGGAGAGAAAACACCATCTCTTTCATCACATGTTAACCAGATTTCTTTTTCCTTTTATTATTTCACCTGCTCTCCCAAAGCTATCTCTCTTCCTCACTCTCACCTAGTATTTCCTTCAAAAAGTGAAACACTTTCTAGCAAAAGTACTATTTAGAAGTGTTGAATACCTGTGACCACATAGTTTTTATTTATTCTAAGGTACTGCTCTGGCAATGTAGAAGAAGCTCAGTGGAGATCGGTGCTACGTACAGACAACAAGTTCACTGTTCACACAGTGAATATGGCGTCACTGGCAAAGCGCACAGATAGGCTGCACTGAGTACAAACCCACAAATGATGTTTCTTTCAACTACGAGGAAAAGGTGTCATATATTTTAAAGATGATTTTTTTATCTCAAGAACTATTTTCCTGATATGATATAACCACCCTTCAGTTCAAGACTTGCATCAACATAAAGTTAGACAGGAAATACAGGTAATTTAAGTTAAAAAAAATCTCAAGTGAGTCTTTCAACAAGTAGCTGCAGTTTTCAAGAGATAAACTGGACTGATGAATATCTGAAACAACTGCAAACCAAAAGCTAAAAAAGGAGGCATAACTGCCAAATTACAAAGATTTCCCAAATGCCATGAAACAGGCAACACAAATTAAAATGTTTTCCTATCTAATCAGCTCAGTCTTCCCTTTCCCGCTCTAACATTATGAGGTTATTTTTGTAATGAATTGAGTAATTTATTCAAAGTATATTGCACAGTCTCTCTAAGGAAGGAATTGCTTCCTGTGGGCTTATCAGGCAAGTGACAAATCCCTGTCTGAACTCACTGTCTTGAGAACCTAACATTGTCTGGTGTGTCAGTGTCAGGAACTGCTTTAATCCTGCAGTCTCCAGTTGGCAGCGAGTGGTGACATCTCTATGGCTGGGCCAGTGTGAAACTCTGTTTTCTCATGATACTTTGTACTTTTAAAGCAATGCACAAATGTACTCGTTCCTTTCTTTTCTTCTCTGTCACCAGTAATACTATTGCCAGCTAATTTTAGGCACCCACTTCGAAAAACAGTTAGATCTAAGCTGGCTGTCTACTTTCCTTTCAGAGTCCAATGAAAGGCGTATCTGCTGGTGATGTCATCTAAACACAAGCATATAAATCAGGTAACTTCTATGCTAGGAGTAAATATCTGTCTTTGTTAATTAAAATGAGAATTGTAGAGATAGCTTTGATGTGCCCTCAGTAAGTCTGTCGATGACACCAAGCTGTGTGGTGTGGTCCACACACTGGAGGGAAGGGAGTCCATCCAGAGGGACCTTCACAGGCTTGAGACGCAGGCCTCTGTGGGTATCATGAAGTTCACTAAGGCCAAGGGTAAGGTCCTGCACATGGGTCAGGCAATTCCAAATATGGATTCAGGCTGGGTGAGAAATGGATTGTGAGCAGCCCTGATCAGAATGACTTGGGAGCAGTGCTGGTTGGAAAACTGAATATGAACCAGTAATGTGCAATTGCAGTGCAGAAAGCAAATTGCATCCTGGACTGTAGGAAAAGAAGCATGCTCAGCAGGTTGAGGGAGGTGACTCTTCCCTTCTGCTCTACCTCTGTGAGACCGCATCTCTAGTACTGTGTTCATTCAGCTCTAGGGTTCCCAACACAAGAAAGACATGAACCTTCCTGGAGGAGGACCTCAGAGATGACCAGGGGGCTGGGACACCCACCTTACAAGGAAAGGCTGAGAGAGTTGAATTTGTTTAGTCTAGAAAGGAGAAAGTTCCAACCAGACCACGTAGTAGCGTTCCAGTACTTAAAGGTGGTCTATCTTAAAGATAAGGAGGGACCCTTTATAAAGAAATGCAGTGGTAGGACAAAGGGTAACAGCTTTAAACATGTCTATGTTTAGCCCACATCCAGAGCAAAACTACAGTAGTTGCTCTATCACTCAGTGACCCCTCTCTAGCCAAGAAGGGAGCTCTGGAAAATAAAGCCCATGAGTTGAAATGGAAACAGATTTGATGAAACAGACAAACTGATGCCAACAAAAGTACACAAAGTTGTATTCAGCCCAGCAAATGTAATGTGGTCACAGCAAAAGTGAAGGCAGTCCTCAGGAAAAGAGAGGGGATCAGGATCAGGAGAAGACAACGCAAGATAACGTGAACACAAACACCCTGACCACACCATGCTCCAAAAACTCCCCCCTTTACGTTGAGCTTAGTGTTTATGGTCTGGTTTGAGCGTGTGTGCTGGAGGCAGCAGAGAAAACAAAACTGACTTCTGGCTATACTCCAGGCAGAAATGAACAAAATGAGACCGTGTATCACAAAATCCCAGAGATTATGTTATAAAACATAGCTAGGCAATTATAGAATCATAGAATCATAATGGAGTGGAAGGGACTTCGAAAGATCATCTAGTCCAATCCCCCTGACACAGCAGGATCACCCAGACCAAGTCACACACGAACACATCCAGGCGGCACTTGAACATCTCCAGTGAAGGAGACTCCACAACCTCCCTGGGCAGCCTGTTCCAGTGCTCTGTCACCGTCACTGTGAAGAAGTTCCTTCTCAGGTTGATGTGGAACCTTCTATGTTCCAGCTTACAACCATTGCCCCTCGTCCTATCACTACATGACACCGAGAATAGCCCAGCTCCATCCTCCCGACACCCACCCCTCAAATATTTGTAGACATGAATGAGGTCACCCCTCAGTCTCCTCCAAGCTAAAGAGACCCAGCTCCCTCTAGTCATGACCTCTGTAGACTGCTAGGCAAAGGACAGCAGAGAGATTTGCCCGGTGCTCTAGATTCACTCTTTTGTCATTGCCTTTCTGCTTCCACTTCTTGTGGGGCATTTACATTGATTTTTATGTAATACTGAATACTTGCACTGCTTTCTACTGTCACACTTCTGTAGTTAATGAAGTCTAAATATGGAGTCTCTCTGAAAAAAAAAAAATCGCACCTGTGCTCTGGCAGAAGGCTCTGTCTCCTGTACAACTCAGTACAAGCTCAAGAGGCATTCAGGAACTCTTCCTGCTTCACCCTGCCTGCTCAGGTTGCATTGAGTCACTCTCGAAAGTGCAGAAAAGGTCATGAGCAAGTGCACCTTGATAAGACCAGAACATTTCTGTCAGTTACCCTGTTGTATTTTAGTGAAATTGCCTGAGAGGTCTGTGGCAAGGAAGCAGCCACTGTAGGTAAGACCATAATCGTTTCTTGTAGGTTTTTGTAGTCCGTCGACATGGGAGACTTGTCTCTTATCTATTTTTGTTTTCTAGAAGCAGACAAAAGTCTTCTTTTTTTGGTGTTTCTCTCTACTTTATGCCTTGAGGTTAGTCCAGTCTGTAACTCCCAATAAATTACGTAAGCCAAACTCTTTTATGACTCAAGTCCAATTACATAAATGGGACAAAATGTACTACATCAGAATTCTGGAATTCCCTCTTGTGCAGTGAAAAGATAGAATATTAGTAATCTTCATAGCTAAGGGAGGATTACTCTCTGCTTACCAGAGTCTATAAAGTGAAAACTGCGTTGGTCATGGCAAGCTCTGGTTTGGGTGCTCTCTGCACTTCAGCTTCTCTTACCCTGTGATCTATAGTCACTAAGGGTAAAGTAACAAAGGACTAAGAATCTGGAATGTCCTAGGCTAGTGTGAACACTGGTTTGGTACAGTAAAAGCCACTTAATGGGACATATTGTATGCTGCACAGCAGAGGTGTCTCTTTCCATCAAGGCTAGAGAACTCAAGGCACACATGTTTTTGATGGAGGTCCCTTGCTCAGCAGTTACTTGGGATCTGTTAGATGGCACAGCATGCTTGTGTGATAATCACTGCAAGGCTTTTGCTGAAGCTGCTAATCCTTACCTAACTAGTGTTAAAAAAAAAGAAAAGAAAAAGAAAAATCTCAGACTAGAGGGATATTTTCATCTGAAGAATAAAAACTGTATATTGGAGGTTCCCCAGCTCCACCTAGCAGTTTTGTAATTTTTTCCCACCCCACCTACAAGGAAAGGTGAGCAGAAATTCTGGAAAAATACTGACAAGTCATCAGTTCTCATGCCTAAGAGCCTCAGCAGAGCCAGAGGTATCTTTAGAAGGTCCACATTAGTTTGTATAAGCTGCACATGACACAAGAGATTCTAACAGTTAAAACGTTTAAAATAGTTTAAGGCCTCTTCAATGGACTACAAATAAAAGCAAATGTAAATCATGTTCTCAGCTACAACTGGAATTATAGCACAGAAATGAAAAAAAACTAGTAGGAATTTTGTAGCACGTATATGTATGTACTTACCAGTCCATCCATGCAGCTGTGATGAGTTCTCACTCTGCACAACCTGCCTGAACAGATCATTATGGTGTAGGTGATCCTGCTGTGTCAGGGGGATTGGACTAGTTGATCTTTCGAGGTCCCTTCCAATCCGTAATGATAATATGTAAGGTAAGCTGCAATGAAACAGACAAAATGCATCGCTATGCATACATGAGATTAAGTTGTCTGAAACAAGACTGTTTGATGCAGCACTCTTGTGACAGTCTTGGTGACACAGTGCTGCAAGGGGCTGCTCACCAACATGGAGGTAAGAGGGAGCCACTCACTAGTTTTGTCCAGAATAAAACATGCTTACCTTTTTGATATGTTCTCCCTCATGGGAGCTGGGGATGTGGCCACGCTATCACCTGTGCAGCTAGTAGTTTGTAGTCTGTTGCAAATATGCAAGCAGCAAGCAGAGAATGAGCAGTGAAATCCAACCCTTCTGCTGCTTTGATTCCTGACTCAGAAATCTAGGCCAGCTGTAGTCCGAAGGCACTTCTTACTCCACTACACACACACAAACACACACCTATGTGTGCGTGCCTGTCGTGTGCACAAGAAACTGTCCAAAATCCACTCACAGGATTTCTGGCCTACTAAGGCATGTCCTTCAGTCTGCAATGTCTAGACAGTGTAGTGAGTATATAATCAGGGCGGCTGCATAAGAGTCTGTGGTATTTCTTGAATGGAGCTAGGTTACTCTGTGACGCTTGCTGCCCTAGCTACTGCCTGATGTTAGCCCTGTTGCCCAAAGCTCTGTGTCCTGCTTGCAGGCATTTTTCTGGTATTTGCTAGTGATTATGATGTGATGGCTGGTGCTTGCAAAACATAGAGAAAAATGGCTAGTAAAAAAAATAAGATGACTCAAAATTAATTTTGGTTGTGCATCTTACAGATCTATTTATTGCCCACACTAGCTAGCAGTCAGTGAATGGTCCAACTACTTATTTAGCTACTGGCTAAGCTAGTAAAGCTTGTAAAGGACCAATCCATGCAATCTATCTCATAATATCTCATGCGGTAATTAACAGAAACATAAAAGCCTGTGGTAAACCACACAGACAAGATCAATGATTGCATTGTCCTGCCTTCTACCAGCATGAAATTGAAAAGGACAAGGCAAGGCACACACGCAGAAGAGCAGGATTAAGAACAGAACTCATTCAGCATGGAAGGGAAATACCTAAGTATCTTTGCGAATGCAGACCAGTACTCAACTATGGTCTTATCAAAAACTTGCTGTCAGAACAGGCTCTTAATCAGCTAAGGCAAATAAAGAGATGCTTGCTAGCCAGGAAGGAATGCAGATCTTGTTTTCTGTTGGGCACGGTGACAGAAAACATGCAGTGCTTCTTCAGTGAACACACGTTGAGGAAGTACACTGTTAGAGAGTTGGTACTGTGTCCAGTTAAGCCTTGTGTACTGCTATAAGGAAGAACTCCAGGACTTTACAGGAAGCCTATTCTGTCAGTCATCGATCAAGAAAGAAAACTGAATCTGTAAATCTGTAAGATAGGGGGTCAGTGATTTGGAAATGTAAATCTATCAGGACTGAACCTGGGTAATTAATGTTATGCTTGAAAAACACAACAATATAATTTGTAAAGTACTGTGTTTGGCAGAACAATGACACTTAACTGAATGATGCTGTTATTCCTGCTTTATTTTATAAATTTGTATGAAAAGAAATCAAATTAAAGGCCTCCTTTAATTCAGTGGTGGTTACAGACACTTTTCTATGCTTCTGCTTTCCTTGTTAGATCCTTTCCTTCGTGTTTTGCTCACAACTTATTGCCTATGTCTTTTGTGCCTTCTTACCTTCAGAAGCTTCCAAGGTATTTCCTAATCAAGGGAGGAATTAGTTATTCTAAGACATAAGGCAACAATGGATGTTTAGGTTTGTTTCCTTTATGTTCCACACTGGAATGTTCATGATGTTTTGCCCATTTTAAAAGCAATTATTGGCTTAATGTTCATACTATTATTCTTCCCTTGCTGATTTATACTCCTTGAAATCACCCATCTTTTTGTGGCTGACCTATAGCAGAGCACTCGGATGGGATTTCAAATGACGCGTCCGATACATTTTTAGCTTCTGGCTCAATTTCTGACTGAGCTACACAGTTTCTGAGCAATTATGGGTGATTGACTAAACCTTCCCCGGAGCCTTGAATTCCTATTTGTAAGGCTATTTTATATTTTTCTGCCTTTAGCAAGCACTGTGAGGACAATACCAAGAAATGTTTCATGTAAAATCATTGACATAAGACCATAAATAACTTTTAAAATGCCCAGATTCTTTCCTCAAGAAATATGAGTCAAGACTTTAAAGCACATTTTGGTACTTCTTCATCACTTGCTTTGAACAATTTATATTCATAATGCCAGATGGTTTCTTTTTTTATTTGTGTGTACTGACCTTTGGTTTTACCACGTGCTGAACAGAAACTACATAAATACTGAACAGAATTAATTTGAATGCTAGAGAGAGACTTTTTATGAGTGACTCTAGTGATAGGACACGGGGGAATGGTTTCAAGCTAAAAGATGGAAGATTTGTTTAGATCTTAGGAAGAAATTCCTTGCTGTGAGGGTGGTGAGGAATTCCTCTCTGGAACAGGTTGCCTGAGAATTGGATGGGGCTTGGAGTAACCTGAGCTAGTAAAAGGTGTCCCTGCCCATGGCATGAGGTTGGAACTAGATGACCTGAGGTCCTTTCCAACCTAAGCCATTCTGTGATTTTATGAGTCTCTGAATTCCTTCTACTGCACATTCTTCAAAGACCTGGGCTATAGAGTAGAGCCACAGTATCAGAGAATCACAGAATCATTCAGGCTGGAAAGGATCCTTGAGATCAGCAAAACCAACCATTAACCTTACTCTACCAAGTTCACCACTAGGCCATATCTTTAAGCACCACATCTAAATGACCTTCAAAGACATTCAGGGATGGTGACTCAATGACTTCCCCGGGCAGCCTGTTCCAACGTCTGACCACTCTTTCAGTAAAAAAAAAATTCCTGATGTCCAGCCTAAACCCCTCCTTGCGCAGTTTCAGGCTGTTAGAAGTACATTTTTACGATGTTTTTATTGTACTTTCAGCATTTTATTTTTACACACAACTGATCATGGGATTTTATTGCGTCATATTGTGCTGTTGAAATTTTAGCTGAATTTTAATATTAAAAAAGCAACTCCAAATCTTCTAAAAAAGGAGCTTATACCAAGAACACTCACGGACCAAATTCCTTGAGATCTACTAAATGTATTTTATCCCGCTTATTTCACACCGCCAGTCGAAGTTCGACAGCTAATGCACACTTGCGACTCAACCGAGCGATGCCTCACCGCCGCGCTAGCAGCGCTGTGTGGTCGTGGAGCTGTGGAGGCGGACCCGCACTCCCGGTAGGAAGGCGGTGCATCCCGCCCTGACGTCACGGCGCACCCGCAGCGCCGCCGCCGTCCGCCAGCCTGAGCCGTCCGCTAGCCAGCGCCAGGCAAGCAGAGCGTCCCGGTTGCACCACAGCAGCTGCCCCAGCTCCGGCTCCGCTCGGCTCCGGCTTCGTGATGTCGGTGGCCGGGCTCAAGAAGCAGTTCCACAAGGCGACCCAGGTACGCGCCCTGGGTACGGGTGTGCGCGCCTGTGTGTGGACGCGCGTTCTGCCGGTTTTGCCTGTCTGTGCGAGGCGGCTGACTTTGCGCGGATGTTGCTCGCGGATGGCCGCGGTGCGCGGGTGTTCGTGGTGCGCGGGTGTCCGCGGTGCGTGGGTCCGCGATGCTTGGGTGTCCGCGATGCGGGTGTCGGTGGTGCGCTGCTCACAGGTTGCACGAACGCGCAGGGGTGTGCTGGTGCCTCAGCGCTCGCGAACGCGGGTGGTGGGTGTGCGCGGCTGCCCGCGGGTCCGCCACGGTGTGCGGATTGCCGTGAGCTGCGCGGTGCATGCGCTGGGCTAGGGTTCTCCGTCCGTCTGGCCACCCTCATCTACCCCTAACCCTGCAGCCGGGTTCCAGGCGCGCTGCGGCAGGAGAGCGGGGTCTCCGGCAGGCGAGATCAGGTCCGGGGCTGCCCCCGGAGGGCCACTGCGGGCGCAAAGGTGGCTGCGGAGCAGCGGGGTTAGCCACCGGGGCTGCGCACCGCATCTCCGTTGACGTTCCTGTCGCCTTTGTACGTCGCCAGTAAATGTGGCCTTATTTTGTGTCTCCAGAGCATAACTGAGAGCTGAGTAAGGAGGTTCGGACCTGTGGCTTTGGGCATGGTGTGAGACGGTCCGGGTGGATGTTTCCAGTCTTTGGGCTAGTCCATAATACAAAACCTGTGTGTTGTAGCCTGTAATGGTGCAATTTCTCAACCGAGTTCTGACTCAGCATGCTTTGGGGATAAATCTAAAATAAATTGTTTCAGAGTAGTCAGGGAAATTTCTTCGGATGTAGAGATTTGAGACTAAGACCAGTGTAACGTGCTCTATTTATTCATGTATTTGTTGCAACTAAATACCAAATCACCGATTTTTTTTACTGGTTGCCATTGCAGACATCTTCAGGTGACGATGGTGGTCACTGTAGGTGCAGTCTGTAGGTGCAGTAATGCAAGATACAGCAGGTGTTACACTTTTCAACACCCTTCCTCATCCAGCTCATCTCATTTGCTTCTTCATGCCCTGTGAGATGTTCATGAAAGAATGATCCCTGACACAAGAATTTGTCCAAATCCCAGTTGCAATAACACCAGTACCCGCTATGATTCTGAGTGCAGTGAACTATGTCACGTCCCACATGGGCCCATGCAGGGACTGAATGATACTGTGTCTCACCTTTTGTGCCATGTTGTGCTGCATCACTGGCAAAATAAACTTCACAAAAAATGTGCTATACTGGTGACAGATGCAGTAAGAAGCAGTTAAAGGTGCCTTAGCCCTTCCTGGAGTGCCCACCCATCTGCTGCTGCTTCATTATTTCTCCCCCTGCTACCTGCAGTGCTCTCAGAAGCTCAGGAATCATCATTGCTGCACTGAGTTCTGGTACAGTGTGTGTGCAATCCACATCTAAGAAGCCATATTATTAGAAAGTTCACTTTTTAATAATAAAAGTCTCAGTTCTATTGTAAGTTAATGAGCAGCAGAGGTAAACATCTTTTTTGGAAGGAGCATGTTGTGAAAAGTCTCTGCGTGCTCATGTGTCCTTCAGATTACAGTCTACCACTAATGTCAGCAGTACTGTCATTTAGAAGGAAGGTAGAGTTTTAGCTGTCTGGAACAAAACACTATTTCATTTTCTGCTTAGTATTTATTTAGCTTAACACCTGAGATCTGGTAACCAAGGATTTTTGGGCTTGGCAGTGACTTTCACAAATTGTTTGTAAGCAGGTCACAAAAACACATTCATGTATGAAAATTACTTACAAGTAGGTCGCAGGATTGATCTGTCTGTTGGCTTGTTTTCACTGTGAGTGAGAAATACAGGACTTAGTCATAGTGACCATATTGTGGGAGGTTAATCCTTTAGACTAGGCATTAATCCTCAGGTGGAATATGGGTTAACATTTCTGGTGTGATTGAAGCTTTTGAGATAGGATCAAATAAACTGGAAGTTTCAAAGATCCTTGTTTGTTCCTTTGGTTCTTATTCATGTAAGAACTTGTGTGCTAAGTGCTATAATAACAGAGTCCTAAGTCATACCGGGAACAATTTCAAGTTGTATCTTCAGACTCCTGTGTCTTTTGAACCCAGTTTAGCCCTGTGAAGTCTTGAAGCTTCTAGTTTGGTTGCTCTGTATCTCTAATGCTATTATTCCTGTTGTGAGTTTGGTAACCCTAATACACAAAAGGTTGATGAGTGTACAATATTATTAGTACAAAACATACTTGCAGCATTATGGTTGAAAATTACCAAAATTTTCAGATAGAGTTGTGCTTTCATGAAAAAAAAAGTACTTTATTTTTTAAGAGAACACTTCCAGTGACCTGTCCTGGGAAGGGTGGGCAAAAGGTGAGACTATAAGTGAGGGCTGACTAGCAGCCCAGTCTCTTTTTTTCTCCAAGAGTGGTCCCCAGCACATCTATGCTGGGGGAGCTCCCTCTTCCCCCACCACTTTGAAGTGGGTGATGGGGGACGGGACAGGATGCGGCAGGACTGCCATTTTCTCCAGCCTGCTGCTGTGGTCCCTGTGCCATCCCGGAGGCGGAGAGCAGTGGTTTCCTCCATCTCAGGCCCCCTCTGCCTGGGGGAGGCAGGCCAAGAAGCCAGAGCTGCATCCAGCAACCTGTGGTGAGCTGAAAAATACTCCCCTTTCCCTGTAACTGAAGCGGGAGCAGGGAGGAGAGCCAGGAGGGGAATGGAACTCTCTTGGCTGCATTTGAGGCAAAGGGGAGGCCCCCTGCTCATAAAGTGGCTGGCCATGCAGCAGCCGCCATCTTTGAGCCACTGATCAGGAGGAAGGGAAACTGTTTGTCATTTCTGCCACTGAGAAAAGCTGGGGATGCTTGAGTATTGGGGAAAGAAGAAGCCTCGAGAGAGGCATCTGAGAATTCCTTCATGCTTAGCTGAACTGTGTTCTGAAAAAGCAGAAGATCTTGAGAATCCTTAAATCTGACATGCTTTCCCCAGGTCTCTAATGTAAAAACTCAAAGACCAATATGGTAGTAATCACAGAACATTAAGGTTTGGAAGGGACCTTGAAAGTCCATCTAGTCCAATCCCCCGCAACAGCAGGATCACCTAGACCAAGTCACACAGGAACATATGCACACCAGTTTTAAACATCTCCAGAGAAGAAGACTCCACAACCCCCATGGACAGCCTGTTCCAGTGCTCTGTCACTCTCACTGTGAAGAAGTTCCTTCTGATATTTATGTGGAACCTCCTATGTTCCAACTTACACCCATTACCCCTTGTCGTGTCATTAGATGACACTAAGAAGAGCCTGGCTCCATCGTCCTGACACCCACCCTTCACATATTTAGAAACATTAATGAGGTCACCCCTTAGTCTCTTTTTCTCCAAGCTAAAGAGACCCAGCTCTCTCAGCCTTTCCTCATAAGGGAGGTGTTCTGCTTCCTTCATCATCCTCTTTGCTCTATGCTGGACTCTCTCAGGCAGTTCTGTGTCCTTGACTGAGGGGCGCAGAACTGGACACAGCACTCCAGATGTAGTCTCACTAGGGCAGAGTAGAGAGGAAGGAGAACCTCTCTCAATCTGCTAAAGACTCCTCTTCTTATCCACCTCAGGATGCCATTGATCTTCTTGGCCATAAGGGCGCATTGCTGCCTCATGGTCATTCTGCTTTCCACCAGGCCCCCCATGTCCTTTTCTCCTACACTGCTCTCCCAACAGGTCAGTCCCCAACCTGTACTCGTACCTGGGGTTGTTCTTGCCCAAATGCAAGACTATTCTTGCCCTTGTTCATTAAATTTCTCTCTGCCCAGCTGTCCAGCCTGTCCAGGTCCTGCTGAATGGCAGCACAGCCTGCTGAGGTCTCGGCCACACCTCCCAGCTTTGTGTCATCAGCAAACTTGCTGCCAATGCACTCTAATCCTTCATCCAAGTCATTAATTGATAGATTCGGTAGTACTGGTCCCAGTACCGACCCCTGGGGCGCTCCACTAGATACAGGCCTCCAACTAGACTCTGTCCCATTGACCACTACTGTCTGGCTTCTGTCCTGCAGCCAGTTCACAATCCATCTCACTACCTGATCGTTCAGACCACACTGCCTCAGTTTGGCTGCAAGGATGCTCCCATTGTATTTTTCTCAGAATATATGATGGCATTTGTGATGGAGTTTCTGGCTTGTATGCACCAACATGCTTAACCTTTTCTTCTTTCTGTATATAGTTATAGATCTAATAAACGCCTTTCATTTTCCCTAAGCTACCCATTGTCTGGCAAATTCTATCCAAGATCTCACTGAGACCTAACTGCTTTTCCTCTGTTTACTTGTGGTCTTGAACCCACTACATTCCAGTTAGAAGTAAGAAGATTCACGTGACAATTTTATGTTATTAAACAAAGGTCTCTTTTATGTGGAAGCCTGCGTTCCACAGCTCAACTGGAAAGTATTTGGCTGCAACATCTCGATCTTTTTTTAAATGCAATTTATATATTTTGTTTTCATTCATTGTTTTTTTACTTGTAAAAGATCAGACTAATCAGCATGAAGTTTTTCTACCATTTTGTTTTTTCACTAGAAGCTGTACTGAGGAACTTTGTCCAATTCTATGCACCAACTGAAGTGTCAGGGAGTCACTGAAAAGTGGGATGAAACTTTGATTCTTCTAGAATGAATGTTGTGTTCATTATTTTGACTTTCAGAAAAACTTTTAACAGAGTTTTAACTCTGTGCAGCATTATAAAGTTTAGAAGAAATATTCTTGAGTTTGTGAAAAGAGAGTGAGTCTGGAAAATCATGATGTTCATGCAGAATTACAAGATGTTAGGTTGACAAGCATACAGCAGGTTAGATTATTCATTTACTGCTATTATCCACAAAGCACCTAAGGAGAATTAACCCTGTTTCAAGTTGACTGTGGTGCTGCTAATCTGTCAGACATCCTGGAGCTAAGATGATTACTCCAAGAAGCGTTTTCCCAGAAATGGGCAACTAAGTGCTGTGCCACCAAATGGTCCCTTTTAATCTACACATGCAAACTCCTCTGCCAGTATTGCTGTGCCAATGTGACTGAGAGACGATTGCCTCCTACAGGTTTGTGAACAGCTCTAAAGAAAACAGAATAATCTTGGAAGATATAGATTTGACAGTCTGGGGCATTCAAACAGAGTTATTTAAAATAGAATGAGCTTTGTTTCCACATGACTGCGTTCATTGCATAGTATGGCTCTTGTGAGGCAGGGTCAAAACTAAGCTTTCAGAAAGTAATAATTTCATAGGCTAAGAAATGAATAAAAATGCTAGGAATGTCCACATCCAACCTCCCCCTGGGAACCACTCAATAAATGTGACTGACATTTAATTAGCAGTCCAAATGTGATGATTTGAACCAAAAGGCCTGTGATATGATTTATTTTCTATGACTCTATTCTAATTTTATGATATAACATGTTTTAATTTGTCTTAACGCTAAGGCAGAACTCACCATTTTGTATGATTTTATAGAGAAGACTTTATTACTGGAAGAGATGTGAAGGAACAACTTGCACTGTACTCATAGCTGTCAGTAGCTCTGCTGCATGGCCCAAGGATTAGGTGAAAAGCATCATGCTTTCCTCTTTTAGTGTGCACGTCACAAACTGCCTTAATAGAGACTGACCTTTAGTAAGAATCAAATGAGACTCCTGCTGTTCAGTGCTGTAACCCACATAGCACAAAATCCTATGGGCATTATAGGGATTCTGTATTGATTCATATCTGTCTTTACAGGTTCATTTGCAAAAAAAAAAAAAAAAAAAGACAACATTAGGGTTGAGCCAGGGTTTGAAAATATTGACATCCGGTTTTGAAAGTATTCTGGAAGCCTACTACACAGCAGCCCTTCTGAGAGTGTGCATCACTAGCAAGTCGTGAGCAGTTCCACTGAAGTTAGTGTGAATATGAGTGTGATGGAAATCAATCTCCTTGTCAACTTGTTTTTATATTGTGATTTGTCTAGCTGAGCGTTTTTTATATTCCTTGATCAGAAGCGTGCAAAGTATTTTTCACTGGAATGGGTGACGCAACCCTTTACACACAAGTTGTGCACTTGCAAATCTCTGCCATTTGTTTCCTACTGATAGAGAATGTGGACACATCAAACCCCATATTGATTATGTGTTTCTGCCTGCCCTGGGGTGTTGGCTGGGACCTGTGTGTGCTTGCTCTCTAGGCTTTTCCAGTGAGAGGACCTCACCCGTCTTTTCCAGCTGACTGTGACTGAAACTGGTTTCTGTCTGCCTGTCTCCTTCCACGTTCAGCCTTACCTACTGGATAGTGATTGGTTCACATGTATGTAAAGGTATTTATGTGACCCCCCCAGGAAACTGGATGATGTGTTTTTCCTAGTACGGCAGCGACTTTGTGTGTTGCTTCTGTTAGACTGAAAGAGCTCCCTCCTCCCGCAGTGTGAAAACTTGTGAACAGGTGGAGTAAAGAGGAAGGAAAACTATTTGCAGGGTGGTGTGGCTTTGAAGATGGGGCACAAGGTGGCTGTTACTATCCTCTCAAAAGCCATGAACCAACCAACAGTCTGTTGGTTTCTCTTAGTGCAGAGTGGGAGGCAGGCTTTAATCTAGGAATACACACTAGTTTTAGAAAAAAAATATAGGTAGTGAGCTGCGGAGGGGATTATGTCCAAAGCAGGTAGGGATGTTCTTTGTGTTTTAGGCACTCTAGTTTGATTCCCAGAGACACAGTATTCACATTTGGCATGCTCCCTCGTGTTCTTTTATTGATATTACATAATTGAAAGGGTGAAAATTGACCTTAATCTAAATGGCCCTTTAGTCAGATACTGTGGAAGTCTTCTGAGTTGATGGCTTCAACAGTCTGCTCCAGTTTCTAACCCTGTTTCTAAATCTTCTAATCTTAACTGCTGCTATGTGTACAAAAAAAGGTAATGGCTCATTTTTTGAGCTTGCTTCTCAAGCATCTGTTGCTGCAGTGTCTTTCCACCTGATACATTCAGTTTCCATTTTTATGTATGTATGTGTATATATAGACACACACACTCTCATAGAATCATAGAATCACTACGGATTGGAAGGGACCTCGAAACATCATCTAGTCTAATCCCCCTGCCACAACAGGATGACCTAGACCAAGTCACACAGGAACACATCCAGGAGTGCCTTGAACATCTCCAGTGAAAGAGACTCCACAGCATCCCTGGGCAGCCTGTTCTAGTGCTCAGTCACCCTCACTGTGAAGAAGTTCCTTCCCAGCTTACAACCATCGCCCCTCATTCTATCACTACATGACACTGAGAAGAGCCCAGCTCCGTCCTCCCAACACCCACCCCTCAAATATTTGTAGACATGAATGAGGTCACCCCTCAGTCTCCTCCAAGCTCAAGAGANTTTGTGTCATCAGCAAACTTGCTGACAGTGCATGCCAATCCCTCATCCAAGTCATCAATGGCTAGATTGAACAGGACTGGTCCCTGCACCGACCCCTGGGGCACTCCACTAGATACAGGCCTCCAACCAGACTGTCCCATTGACCACTACTCTCTGACTTCTACCCTGTAGCCAGTTTACAATCCACCTTACTACCCGAAAATCTAGACCACACTGCCTCAGTTTGGCTGCAAGGATGCTGTGAGAGACTGTGTCAAAAGCCTTACTTAAGTCAAGATAGATCACATCCACTGCTCTGCCATCATCCATCCGCCTGGTTATGCCCTCATCAAAGGCTATCGGGGTTGGTCAAGCATGACTTTCCCTTTGTAAAGCCATGCTGACTGTCCCTAATGACCCTCCTGTCCTTGACGTGCCTGGAGACAGCCTCTAGTACAAATTGTTCCATCACCTTTCCTGGGATGAGGTGAGGCTGACTGGTCTATAGTTACCTGGGTCCTCCTTCTTTCCCTTTTTAAAGATAGATAGACAGATAGATAGATAGATAGATAGATAGATATAAAGCTGGAGCACTGACTGAAAACCATCTGCAGTTTTTCTCCCATTGGTCTATGGAGGCAAAGAATATCAGCTGCATCCGATTTTTTTATTTTGTGAATTAACTTTCGTCATGGAATTATTACACAGCAAGGAAGAGCTTGTGGTCATTCATGCAGAACAGTGTCTCTGGGATTTAAATGTATCCTGTGACTGGCATACTGATTGTCAGTATGCTTCACAAAAGTGCTGAAGTAGCATAAAAAGGCTTAACCAAAGCAGATTTGTGCAGAGGTCACTGTGCAGAAGACTGTATACTTTTAAGTAGCAGCCAAGTGCAAATGTAAAGGAGGTGCTGGGGTGGTCTTACACATTTGTTGTCAAGGATGGAGAGTTGGAGATCTTGAATGCTTGACTGTCATATACTAGCAGTGTGCCAGCAAATCTTTGGCTTTGGATAGGTCAGTGGGAAGGAAAGTGAAATCTGCTTTGCAGGCCACAGGGAGCTGATGCCGCTGTGTGAGTACATCTAAAGAGAAACTGTGAATGGAGAGCATTTGTTGGGAGGTGCCCGTATGAAGCAGGCCGATGGCCCTCTTCTTGGTGAAAGTCTGGTGTATATTCAGGGGCAGCCAGAGCAGGCTTCCAACAATCTTTTCTCCTGAAAGTTTTTGTTTTGTACTGAATTCCAGCAACTTCTTTGGCTGTGGTCTTAATTTTCTTTTCAATTAATGGTCCTTCATGGGTAGTGGTGGTGCTGCTCCTCTCTTAAATAGATGGAGGCAGGCAGGCACAAGAAAAGTGGGCTACAGCATTTTGCTATCGTCATCACCCTTGTGCCAGAAGAATTACCTAGCCTTCAGCACTTGCATAATCATGCACTTATTTTTGGAAGCAAAATAGTGGCTTTCTTTTAAACCTGAGTTTATAGCACATGTCACAGGAATCTGTCCAACCTGTCACCAGAAGTTACTGGAATCAAAGAAACTTTTTTTTTCCCTCGTGAAAGTGGACAAAAAAAATGGAAATTCATATTTACTGTGCTAACATTTTACACTAGATTCCCTTTATGGAGGCTCTATATACCTGCATGGGAGAAAATAATTAAAAAAAGAAGTTGTCAACTGGAATTCAGTGTAATTTTACTTTGTAGATGGAAACCACTGTGGCAGACCTAGAGAGAGTGGTCCATGGATATGAATGTGGCATTTAAAATTCATTTCCTGTTTTATAGACTGAAATTGTGCTGAAGTAGTTGTTGCAGTGGAGAAGGACCTGGGTGTGTTGATTGACAGCCGACTGAACATGAGCCAGCAGTGTGCCCAGGTGGCCAAGAAGGCCAAAGGCATCCTGGCCTGTATCAGAAACGGTGTGACCAGTAGGAGCAAGAACGTGATTGTGCCCCTGTACTCAGCACTTGTGAGACCGTACCTCAAGTACTGTGTCCAGTTTTGGTCACCACAGTACAGGAAGGACACTGAGGTGCTGGAATGAGTCCAAAGAAGGGCAACCAAGTTGGTGAAGGGGCTGGAGGGCATGCCCTATGAGGAGAGACTGAGGGAGCTGGGATTGTTTAGTCTGGAGAAGAGAAGACTGGGAGGGGACCTTCTTGCCCTCTACAACTACCTTCAAGGAGGTTGTAGCAAGGCTGCTGTTGGTCTCTTCTCTCCAGTTAGTGATGATAGGAAGAGGGGAAATGGCCTCAAGTTGCATCAGGGGAGGTTTAGATTTGATGTTAGAAGGAAATTCTTTACTGAGAGGGTGTTTAGATGCTGGAATGGATTGCCCAGGGAGGTGGTGGTGTCACCATCCCTGGAGTTGTTTAAGGAACGGATGGATGCAGCGCTTGGGGATATGGCCTAGTGGTTAGACACTAGGAGAAAAGGTTGGACTCGATGACCCTGGAGGTCCTTTCCAGCCATGATGATTCTATGATTCCTCATCACCATTCCTACCAATGGTGTCTTACTGGATCCAAGCAAAGGTGCTGCTGAGGCAGCAGCAGTGTGACCTTGTGTCCTGGTTTTGCTGTAACAGAATCATAGGCCTGTTTCGGGTCAGCCAAGGCAGCTGACCTGGCGTAGCTCACAGGTGTGTCTCAGACTGTAAGTGTCATGCTGAGGGCAGGGTACATCTTACCTGGGCTCCTGATCCCTTTGCTTTTCCTGAGGACTGCCTTCCTTTTTGTTGTGACCGCATCACATTACATTTGCTGGGATGAGTGTAACTTTGTGTACGTTGTATTGCCCTTGGTATTAGTTTGGCTGTTTCATCAAATCTGTTTCTTTACAGTGAGGGTGGCAGAGCACTGGAACAGGCTGCCCAGGGAGGTTGTGGAGTCTCCTTCTCTGGAGATGTTCAAGGCCCGCCTGGATGTGTTCATGTGTGACTTGGTCTGGGTGACCCTGCTGTGTCGGGGGATTGGACTAGCTGATCTTTCAAGGTTCCTTCCAATCCCTAGTATTTTGTGATTCTGTGATGCAATCCACAGGTCTCATTTTCCTGAGCTTTCTTCTTGGCTCGGGAAGGGTCACTGGATGATAGAGCCGCTGGTGTAGTTTAGCTCTGGATATGGGCTAAACATCTTGCTGGTGGCAGCATGTAGAAGTGACCTGTGATGCCAGAGCGCTTCCTGAAGTAAGAAATTCTACTGCTGCCTCAGCTAATTGCTCTGCCACTAGAGGAAGTGAGTCCACATCCATTTAAAAATAGATAGGTGCTGCTAGCTGGGTTCAGTAAAACCAGCGGGCTGATGTAAATTCCATTGGCCTGTGTTTTGGTCTTGTGTTCATTGGTTTTGTTATCACTTCATCAGAGGGCGTTACGATAATGAATCCCTTGTGAACAGATGTTCAAACAGATAAAAGTTTTGGTTTCCCCTACTCTGGCAGCTGAAAAGCACTTTACACTATTAAAATGTTTACAGCCTCCTCTACCTTCTTAATGTATGGATTTCAGCTTGATCTTCTTAGTAATTTGTGTTGTTTATGTTTGTTTTTTATATGTCAGTTGATATTTTTTGATTGCTTAAATTGCAATTCTTACTGGCTCCAAAAGGAGTTTAAATACAGGAAAAAGTGTATCTGAATGATTTGAAACAGGGTTTGTTTTTCACCTTTGTGTCAATAACTGAGGTCACACCTGTGCAATAACACTGGGGACACAGTGTGTTTTCCATTTAAAATTATCCGTGAACACTTGACATCCCTGCTGTTCTGCCTCTCTAAGACTGCTACCACAGCAAAACTGGGTGATAACAGAGCGCGTTTCAAAAGACACTAAAGAGTTTGGGTTTTTTTTCCCTAGAAGGAAAATTCTTCTGAAAATTTTTGTCCATTTTGTCTTTTATGACTTTCAGTAGACTGACATGACTTGTTTCTTTAAACAGCACTAGGCAATTATATATTTTCTTTTCTGAATTCCTTTACAGTCTGCGCAATTCTCAGTTTTCAAGTTACGTGCCAAAAATTGCTTTTCATGCAGAATCAATCTGGATGCAGCAAAGTGGTTAATAATTCATAAGCTGTAAATGTCAGGAGTAGCGGTTGCCTTTCCAGATGAGTCATTTAAAGCTTGCCTGTCTTGGAAAGTTATAGCGTAATAATCCAAGGACTGAATTTGAAGTGCTGTAATTTTACAAGTATAACTCCACAGTGGATGTATTTTCTCTCTACTAGTAGACAAACAGCTTTTCAACTTAATCGATTTGGCTTGGAAAGAGACCTGGGGACAGCAAACTAAGCCACATCCTTCCACTGGAATGACAGTGTTTGCATATAATTTCAGCTTCTATTCCTAAAGTAAAAGCTGCAAAAATCAAATATAAAAGATGCACAACTTATTTTCTTTGTTTTGCAGAATTGTAATTCAAAATAATTTAAGTCAGAGGGATTTGGGACCTGCGATTTGCACAGCTGCCGCATCCCTCCACAAAGGTCTGCTTGGAACATTCCAGAATGTATTTGGACACCAAAAAACCCTGTAATTCTTGAAATAAACTGTAGAGGTTTTGATGCACTTCACAGAGTAGTTTCTTTTTTATTTAATGGTAACAGTGGGTAAGACACCCAAAAGGAAGATGAAAGAGTGGGTAGGAATCCTTGGAACAGGAATCCCTGAAAACTAGGCAGAGGCAAATTCTGTGCACTGGTATGTATAAACATGTCTGACTAGAGGCAGAAGAAATGGTCTTGTTAACCTTCATATAACTGACTTTGGCCCATCAATCCAGCCTGTCCAAGTCCGTCTGCAGAACTTTCATAGAATCATAGAATCATTACGGATTGGAAGGGACCTTGAAAGATCATCTAGTCCAATCCCCCGCAACAGCAGGATCACTTAAACCAAGTCACACAGGAACACATCCAGGAGTGCCTTGAACATCTCCAGTGAAGGAGACTCCACAACCACCCTGGGCAACCTGTTCCAGTGCTCAGTCACCCTCACTGTAAAGAAGTTCCTTCTCAGGTTGATGTGGAACCTTCTATGTTCCAGCTTACAACCATTGCCCCTCAGATACTACATGACACCGAGAACAGCCCAGCTCCGCCCTCCCAACACCCACCCCTCAAATATTTGTAGA
Source organism: Rhinopomastus cyanomelas (assembly GCA_013400115.1). NCBI lineage: Eukaryota > Metazoa > Chordata > Aves > Bucerotiformes > Rhinopomastidae > Rhinopomastus > Rhinopomastus cyanomelas. The sequence goes on along the minus strand of VXBP01003029.1, from coordinate 66,781 downwards.
CATTAATGAGGTCACCCCTCAGTCTCCTCTTCTCCAAGCTCAAGAGACCCAGCTCCCTCAGCCTCTCCTCGTAAGGGAGGTGCTCCACCTCCTTCATCATCTTTGTTGCCCTACGCTGGACCCTCTCCAGCAGCTCCACATCCCTCTTGAACTGAGGAGCCCACAACTGGACACAAGACTCCAGGTGTGGTCACACCAGGGCAGAGTTAGAGGGGGAGAAGAACCTCCCTTGATCTGCTAAACACCCGCCTTCTGATCCACCCCAGGATGCTGTTGGCCCTCTTGGCCACAAGAGCACACTGCTGGCTCATAGTCTTCCTGCTGTCCACCAGGACCCCCAGATCCCCCTCTCCTACACTACTCTCCAACAGGTCAGTCCCCAGCTTATACTGGTAGAACTGGGGTTGTTCTTGCCCAGATGCAAGACTCTACACTTACCCTTGTTATGCTGTCCTTGACTCATTACTTGAAGGGGTTAATTAATTACTGAGTTGATTAATAATTAATTACTTTAATTAATTCCATGAGGTCCAAGATTGTCCCGAGCAGAAGCTGATCGTTGTGTTAGCATGTTCCTGGGGCCCTCTGCAGTGGTGTGGCCTGAGGTGATTCAGAGGCAGAAAGTACCTGGCTAGGTTGCAACGGCAAAACTCAGTAGCAGATTTACTAGCTGTACAGATACATGGCTTTTCATGATTGCCCCAGTTTGTCCTTTTTTTCCATGACCCTATTGTGCAGTGCACTCTTAAGAGAAGTTTCCCTCAGTCTTTAGAAAAGGAGCAATGCGGTGCTTCACAGTGCAGGGCATAAGTGACTAAATTACATATCATTTTCCCTCGTATGGCTATTATTTTCTGGCTATTACCTTGTTTGTGCCATTTAAGGTCTAGAAAGCCTCAGCTCAAGGCTTTGTAGCTGTTGTATGTTTATCCTGTGCATAGTGGGCAAGCAAGCAGTTGATCGTACTTAGGTTGAGTTTCTGCCTGGGGTGTACTGGTACCACTGCAGTAGCTATTTTAATAATAGAATAAGTTCCTGAGATAAACTGGAGTGTGGATGGACTTAAATTTGAAAACATCTGCCAAACCAAAGGACAAATTTAGGACAAAATTAAGTGATGTCCAATGGCTGGTCTTATTTCTGCTGCTGTAATTTTATCTCTGGTAGGTTAATTTGAGAAGAAGATCAATTCCCGATTCATATGTTAAAATCAGCTATATGAGATTTACAGCTGCTTTTGTAAAAAGGAGCAGATTTGAAAGGTTCTCTGGAGAGCTGCAGATATGGTGCTTTATGTCATGTTCACTTGCATTCTGTGAAGGACTCTTTTTCTTTCCTCTTGCACACTACATTGAAGCAAGACAGATTTGAAAATTTAATGAGGCTGGAGTAAAACAGGCTGCTCTAGTTAGATATTTTCTCATTTGTGTTTTCAGATTGACTACATTTTTGTGAAGGAGAAGCTTCTTGATCTACATGAGCTTAAACAGATAACTTCTCTAGACATCCCCCCCACCTTGCTTCATCCTGACACTTCTTTTAAACCTTTGTAAACTATTGAGGATTGTATTTCCTTTAAATGCTATACCAATTTTCTTGAAATAAAATTAAACTTGGGAAGGTAAATTAAGCAGCTGGGGGAGCTGTGCGTAAGAGAAACCTTAAAGACAAGAGAGGAGACTGTCCCCATGTGCCGAAACATGAGCTGCCGAGGAAGGAGACAACTTGGTTGAGCAGGGACCTTTTGTGAGAACTCAGAAGAAAAAAGAGAGTATCTCAGCTTTGCAAGAAGGGGCAGGTGAATCAGGAAGCATTTAAGGATATTGTAAAGTCATGAAGAAACAGAATTAGAGATGCAAAAGCTCAGTTAGAACTTAATGTGGCCAGATCTCTTAAGGATACTAAAAAGTGCTTTTATAAACACATTAATAACAAAAGGAGGGCCAGCGAAATTTGTCCTTCCTTATTGGATGAGTCATCCAAGACAGGGAAAAAGCTGAAGTCCTTAACACCTTCTTTGCCTCAGTCTTTAACAAAAAGTTTGGCCATCCTCACAACAATTGGGCTTCAAAGTTGGTAGACAGTATGGGAAGCAGAATATCCCTCCTATAATCCAGGAGGAAGAAGGTAGTGACCTGCTGTGCCACCAAGATCCTAATAAGTGTATCAGTCTGCGTGGGATTCATCCAAGCGTGCTTAAGGAGTTGGTGCAGGAGCTAACTAAGCCATTCTCCATTATTTGTCACTGGTCCTGGCTAATTAGGAAGGTCCCACATGACTGGAACCCATCCAAAAGAAGGGCTGGAAGGAGGATCCAGGGAGCTATAGGCCTGTCACCTTGACCTCAGTGCCTGGCAGGGTTATGGAGCAGATCATCCTGAGTGCATTGAGTGGCATTTACAAGGCAACCAGGGGATCAGGCCCAGTTTGGGGAAGGAAGGTTCTGTCTAACCGATCTGATCTCATTCTCTGACTGGGTGACATGACAAATGTATGAGGGGGAAGGCTGTGAATGTGATCTACCTAGACTTCAGCAAAACCTTTGTCAATCTCCCACAGCATCCTCCTGAAAAAGCTGTCAGCCCATTGCTTGGATGGATACACTTTCCACTAGGTTAAAAACTGGCTGTATAACTGGGCACAGAGAGTGGTGATGAGTGGTGCTGTGACCAGTCACAATATCACAGTAATGATAAGGTTGGAAAAGACCTTAAAGATCATCTAGTCCAACCTAAATCCAAATAAACCCAGTAATCTTAACATCTAACATCTAGATCATGCCACTCAGTTGTGTCCTCCAGGGATCAGTACTGGGCCCAGTGCTATTTGACATCTTTACTGATGACCTGGATGAGGGGATCAAGTCTACCCTTAGTAAATTCATGGATGACACCAAGTTGGAGGGGAGTGTCAATCTGCTGGAAGGAAGATGCTGCAGAAGGGTCTGGACAGGCTGAGTCACTGAGCAGAGGCCAATGGGATGAGGTTTAACAAGGCCAAATGCAGGGTCCTATACTTTGGCCATAATAACCCCTGAAACTACAGATTGGGGGATGAGTGACTGGAGAGCAGCTTGGCAGAGAGGGACCTGGGAGTACCGGTTAATGTGAGCCAGCACTGTGTTCAGGTGGCCCAGGGGCATCCTGGCTTGTATCAGGAGTGGTGTGGCCAGCAGGACTAAGGACGTAATTCTCCTCCCCCTCTACTGGGCACTGGTGAGGCCTCACTTCAAGTACTGGGAGCAGTTCTGGCCCCTCACTTAAAGAAGGATACTGAGGTGCTGGAGCTGGTCCAGAGGAGAGCAAGTGAGGCAGGTGAAGGGACTGGAGGGAAAGTCTGAAGAAGAGAGGCTGAGGGAGCTGGCATTGTTTAGGCTGGAGGAGAGGAAGTTCAGGGTAGCGGGTGTCCTTACCACTCTCTGTAACTACCTGAAGGGAGGTTGTAGTCAGGTGAGGATCAGGCTCTTCCAGGTAACTAGTGGTAGGATAAGAGAGTGTAGCTTGAAGCTGTGCCATGGTAGGTTTAGGTTGAGTGTTAGAAAGCACTTCCTCATGCAATGTCTCGTTTCATCACACATTGGAATGGACTGCCTAGGGAGGTGGTAGAGTCCCCATCCCTGGAGGTGTTTAAGAAAAGACTGGATGAGGTGCTTAGTGCCATGGCCCCCCAGGGTCTCCAATGTGGCCTGCCAGTATTGGGTTGGGGGGTGGAAAACAAGCAGCTGCAGGTGACTTCCTGCCAACTGCGTGGCTGGGCTGAGGCGGGCAGCTACCCCTTCTCTCCCTCCCTCCCTCCCTCTACCTCCCAGGCAGGACAAGCCAGGCAGCACAAACTATAGCCCGGCCCCCGACAGTGTCTGAGGAACAGTGAACTGGCCCCCTGTTTAAAAAGTTTGAGGACCCCTGGTCTAGGTGATTGTGGTGATGCTAGCTTGTAGGCTGTACTTGATGGTATTAGAGGTCTTTTCCAGCCTCAATAATTCTGTGATTATTGAGCTTTCTGGCAAAGAATTGAAGACTAGATCGAGAGTGCAATAAATTTGTGCATGGCTGAGCTAGAGGCAAAACCTGCTTCAGTCTTAGGGCTTTTGGAGAGCATGTGAAGGAGCAGATAGCAGAAGCCAGCAAGAGGGAAGAGTGGGANGGAGATGTTCAAGGCACTCCTGGATGTGTTCCTGTGTGACTTGGTTTAAGTGATCCTGCTGTTGCAGAGGATTGGACTAGATGATCTTTCGAGGTCCCTTCCAATCCATAGTGATTCTATGATTCTATGAATTCTATTAGCACTGCACTGATGACTTAGCAGAAGAGCATGTGAGGAAGAGGAGGACTCTGATTGGTTTTTTCTCTTCCCTAATACAACGTCATGCAAGTAGTCACGAGAAAGCGCGGTGAGGCTGTGTCACAGACAGAAAGGGTATCTATTTCTTTGCTTGCAGTCTCCGCTATTGCCTTTGAGAGTGACTGGGTTTAAGATGTGCAATGTTGAAACTCAGTGCCATGGATGAGTTAATGCAACCTGCTCTTTAGTAGTCCCACATGAGAGCTGAGAGAGCTATAAAATGTAGTTGCCCCAATTTTACTTCCATAGTCTTGCCTTGGGAGTTAGGTTTTGTGCTTTGAAGAAGGAAGTAAAAGCCGTTTCTGGCTGCTCTAAGCTAAGCTGCAGTGAAGCCTTGAGGGAAACCTATAGGAAATCTGTCCTCTCCGATCATAGATAAACTTACATCCCTACAAAAAAAATCCGAGGATGAGTGCAAGGAAATAAATAATTTTAAATGGCACAGTGAAGTATCAGCACCTTTGTTGTGTGCTGCAGCCCTCTGCAGCCTATCCCAACAGTAAAAAGCTCTGCAGTGCTCTCTTCCTGAAGTATTTATCTTCCTGCATCCCTACAGTAAAGTGAACAAGAAGGTGGAAAAAGCAACATTTGCCTCTTCTTCTGTGCCTTTCCTTAACATCTGAAGAATTTCTGGCAGAGTTTTATAGGCCTGATTTCCTCTGCACCATCTCAGTGTCACCAAGGAACTGAGACTTAGTCACAATGAATTAATTACCTGTGACTGTGACTCCTTGGCTCTACTGAAATAGTGTGTTGGCAGCCTGGGAAGGCGGGGGTTTATTCTGATACTGCATTTATTCTTAAATAAGGGTGCCACCGTTAGCAACGGCTCTGAAACATAAAACAGTATAGAATGGTTTTTAATTCTTAAACATGTATTTAAAAGATCATTAAATCAGTTCAGAAAGGCAGAAAGATTTGTGTCTCCTGCTGAACCGTGTTGTAAATGAACAAGGGTGACCTGTTTGTTAATAGGAGGTTTTCTGCTAATGTGTGTGTATATGACTACTTTTATCAGCAGTAAAACATTCTGCAGACTAAATTCTGCTGCTTTAGGGTACTTTCATAGAATCATAGAATCACTACGGATTGGAAGGGACCTTGAAGGATCATCTAGTCCAATCCCCCGCAACAGCAGGATCACCTACACCAAGTCACACAGGAACACATCCAGGCGGGTCTTGAACATCTCCAGTGAAGGAGACTCCACAACCACCCTGGGCAGCCTGTTCCAGTGTTCCGTCACCCTCACTGTGAAGAAGTTCCTTCTCAGGTTGATGTGGAACCTTCTATGTTCCAGCTTACAACCATTGCCCCTCGTCCTATCACTACATGATGCTGAGAAAAGCCCAGCTCCGCCCTCCCGACACCCACCCCTCAAATATTTGTAGACATGAATGAGGTCACCCCTCAGTCTCCTCTTCTCCAAGCTCAAGAGACCCAGCTCCCTCAGCCTCTCCTCGTAAGGGAGGTGCTCCACCTCCTTCATCATCTTTGTTGCCCTACGCTGGACCCTCTCCAGCAGCTCCACACCCCTCTTGAACTGAGGAGCCCACAACTGGACACAAGACTCCAGGTGTTTACTTTTTTAAAATTTATTTTAATTATTCGGAGGTAATTTTTAACAGAGGGTTTTTTTTAGATCAAGTGTTTTTGCAGCATATATTCCCACACATTAAGATATCATTGCAGAATCAAGATGCTTTAAAAAATAATGCTCTCTCCTTTGAGTTATTTTTTTTTAATTGTCTTCAGGGTTTAAATTTTTAGTTCTTTTAAGGCTAAAGCTGATTTTCTTATAATACTAGGGTTATAAGACTAAGGAGTTTTGAAGGGAAGACAACACGCAGCAGGAGACAGGTAACAGCGATTGTCAAATTCTGGCAATAATTCCCCTGAGCTGTTTTGTCTCTTTACAATTTAGCTCATTTGGGAGCTGTTCCAGTTTAAAATGTGTACGAGATCTTTGACATGTACATGATTGTGTCCCTCCCTCTTGCCTTCTTTTATACTGAGTGATGCAGCAACTGCCCTGAACGTTTGAGGCTGTTTCTATGTTGGAAAGTCATGCAGTGCAAGAGTTATGGATCTGTGGAAAGAGAACAGATGGCAAGGGGACAGTCTCCTCCAGTGGAGGTTTATGATTTATTTACAGTTTGATTTTGGATTAACTCTGATCTGGTCTGTGGACTGAATGTCAGCTAGTTGGGGAAGCACATCAAGTGAGGTCTTGGAGATAAATTTCTGCTTCAGTTTTATTCAAAAGGAATTCAGTTCTTATACTACAAGACTGCTTCACAATCTAAATCATAGTGGAGTATGCAAGGATCACCATGAGATTTATTTAAAAAAATTAACTCTCGATCTGCATTGAAATGCTAGTGCATCTGCAGTCTGAAAAAGTGCTTGGTAGTTGCTAAGTATTTATTTTTAAATTTATTCACACTACTTACAATACTTACACAAGCCAAAATCTTGTGAAAACTGAAGAAAATGATCCAAATCTTGGTGGGATTTCCTATGTCATGTGAGTATTTCAAATGTTTTCACACCGATGATTAAAGCTCTCCGGTCACCTTAGGTGTTTTAATTTAATGAATTGATTTGGTACCAGTGACTTCCTTGGCAAGCAAGTTAGATTAAAATAAAACTAACATCATCCACAGGAAAAAGAAATATAGATTGTAGACAGAGACTGCTGCATTTTAAGAAACAATGTCATAATGAACACATGTGGCAAAGCAGGTTTCTTTACCTTGGGCACCTTTTAAAGAACCATGTTGTGATTCTGGAGGCTCAGACACACCTGGAGACTGTTGCAGAGTAACAGAGAAGTGGTAAGAGGCCTTTGAGTACAGAGAAGCAGTGTCCCTCACTGTGACCTGTGATAGTCTGGGTTATACTGCTGTCTTCCCATTGAGATCATCTTTGGTAGGTACTACACTACAGAATGTTCATGTCTCTAAGCAAACCCAGGAATCTGGTGAGGAATCACTTCTGTGCTCTGTTGTGAGTTCTGACATCTGCCTTGGCCCAAGAATTGAGGGTTCCTTGTCCATTCCTTTTTGTGCGCTCGAAAAAAACCCGGGCGAATAGATATTCCTGGTAACTAAAGGTTCCCCAATGGCAGTGAAAGCTTTGCTGTGATTTCCTCATCCTGTTTTGCATTACTTCCGTCTCACCAATATGCCAAAAATGTGACACGGAAAAAAATCAGCTGCAGGATGTTGAGGACACTTTATACGCCAAGGATTGCTGAGGTAGAATCATAGAATCATTAGGGATTGGAAGGGACCTCGAAAGATCATCTAGTCCAATTCCCCTGGAAAAAGTCATACAGTCAGTAAGGGTTAGAAGGGACCACAGGAGACACTCCACCCTAGATCAGGCTGGCCAGAGCCTCATCCAGCCTGGCCTTAAACACCTCTAGGGATGGGGCCCCAGCCACCTCCCTGGGCAACTCATTCCAGGCTCTCACCACTCTCACGGTGAAGAACTTCCTCATCACATCAAGTATTAATTGATGCTTTGCTCCATTCCCCCTAGTCCTGTCGCTACGCACCATCCTAAAAAGCCCCTCCCCAGCCTTTTCGTAGGTCCGCTTCAGATACTGGGAGGCCACAATAAGGTCACCTGGGAGCCTCCTCTTCTCCAGACTCAACAGCCCCAACCCTCTCAGTCTGTCCTCACAGGAGAGGTGCTCCAGCCCTGTGATCATCCTCGTGGCCCCCCTCTGCACTCACTCCAGCATGTCCACATCCTTCTTGTAGTAACGGCTCCAGAACTGGATGCAGACCTCCAGGTGGGGTCTCACCAGAGCAGAGTAGAGGAGGAGAANCCATCAAGCCAGTTCCTTACCCATCTAGTGGTCCACCCATCAAAGCCATGTTCCACCAGCTTGGAAACCAGAATGTGGTGCGGGACAGTGTCAAAGGCTTTGCGCAGGTCCAGGTAAATGACATCACTTGCCCGCCTGTCATCCATTAATGTTGTGACCTGTTCATAGAAGACCACCTGGTTCGTCAGGCAAGACTTGCCCTTGGTGAAGCCATGCTGAATCATAGAGTCATTACAGATTGGAAGGGACCTTGAAAAATCATCTAGTCCAATCCGCCTGCAACAGCAGGATCACCTAAACCAAGTCACACAGGAACCTATCCAGTCGTGTCTTGAATATCTCCAGTGAAGGAGACTCCACAACCACCCTGGGCAGCCCATTCCAGTGCTCAGTCACCCTCACTGTGAAGAAGTTCCTTCTCAGGTTGATGTGGATGTACCCAATCACCTCTTCTCTATTCTCCTGTCTCAGTAGTGCCTCCAGGAGGATCTGCTCCATGATCTTACCGGGCACAGAGGTGAGACTGAGTGGCCTGTAGTTTCCTGGCTCCTCCCTCCTACCCTTTTTCAAATTAGGAATGATGTTTCCCCTTTTCCAGTCAGTGGGGACTTCACCAGACCGCCATGACATTTGCAATATAATAGAGAGGGGTCTAGCAACCTCATCTGCCAGTTCTCTCAGGACCCATGGGTGTATCCCGTCGGGTCCCATGGACGCCTTCTGGCCTCTGGAGGCTTTAATCTTTCCTGATACATTCAGTTAAGTAATGTGCTTCATCACAGTCACATGTCATGAATTTTAACTACCTTTGCACTGTAGCTGATTTATTCTGTGTGGGAGGAGAAAGACGGGGAGATTCTCTGTTATTTTTTAAGTCATTATATTTGATTTCTTTGTAGAGTTGAAGATTTAGATAAAAATGGTTTATTTTTAAGAATAAGTTTTCTACATTGAGACTGAGTTGGTCCTAATGCATGACCTATTTAAAATGTGGGTCTTCTGGCTGTGTTCCAAAGTTCTTACAAAAGCTTGGCAAGTTCTGCTAAATACTGCATTTCAATGATAACAATTTAACCTATCAAGGAATTTGTAGTTTTGCTAACATATGTGTTGAAAGCCGTTCTCTCTTAAAATGGATTGATTTACTTCCTATTTAATCATAGATTTGCTCAAGACATGGTGATTAAAAGCTTTTCCACAGGGACGCTTTCTTAGCTTTCTAGACACACGGATGGAGCAGTCTTGACCCTGAGATATATGAATGCAATTTTCAGGTTTAAAAACAGACTAAAAAAGAGTGCTTTTGGGTGTCTTATGTTTCATCCATGTCAGCTCACATTCAGAATTTTGCTCTTGATGAAAGAGTGGGAGATGCCTCGGTACACCTAGACCTGTCTGTCGGCTCTGGGACATGGAGAAACCCTCTTTAGTGAGACTATGGTTTACAGTGTTTGCCTAATCAAAGGTTAAGATATTGTTCCTTGTAATCTTGTGTGCCCACCTTGGCCTGGACTATGAGAAGGACTATGACCGCTCATAGAATCATAGAATCATAGAATCATCATGGCTGGAAAGGACCTCCAGGGTCATCAAGTCCAGCCCTTTCTCCTAGCGCCTAACTGCTGGACCATATCCCCAAGCGCCGCATCCATCCGTTCCTTAAACACCTCCAGGGATGGTGACATCACCACCTCCCTGGGCAATCCATTCCAGTACCTAACCACCCTCTCAGTAAAGAATTTCCTTCTAACATCAAATGTAAACCTCCCCTGACGCAACCTGAGGCCATTTCCCCTCATCCTATCATCCTGAATATTTAAACCCTTGCTGTTCTTTTGGTCTGTTATCTTTCACATCTGTGCTCCTTAGAGACAGATTTCATGAAGTTTTATTTGTCTGGTTTTTGTGCTTTCTTTCAGACACGAGAACAGAATGACATGGTCATGCTGCTAAACTACATAAGTAGGTAACAGCTTCCCACGGCTCAGTTAGACGCCTCATGTGTGATTTAGCCTCTGTTTTCTACTGATGATGACTCACAGACCTCAGCACATAAATATGAGAAGGAACTTCTTCGCAGTGAGGGTGACGGAGCACTGGAACAGGCTGCCCAGGGTGGTTGTGGAGTCTCCTTCACTGGAGATGTTCAAGGCCCACCTGGATGTGTTCCTGTGTGACTTGGTGTAGGTGATCCTGCTGTGTCGGGGGGGGATTGGACTAGATGGTCTTTCGAGGTCCCTTCCAATCCCTAATGATTCTATGACTCTATATGTTGAGGCCTAAATGTATTGATGAGTGGTATAAAGAAACCGATAAGCATACTGTAATTCCTTGTCTTTATGGGTGCAACATTGGTAACCTGGTGATAAAATCATAGAATCATAGAATCATTACGGATTGGAAGGGACCTCGAAAGATCATCTAGTCCAATCCGCCTGCAACAGCAGGATCACCTAAACCAAGTCACACAATGATGCAGTGTATAGGAGTAACTGCAACAAATAACACTGTTTTGTTATATATCTCATTCCATGTTTCTCTGATCCAGAAAGTCACTGTGATCTTGACAGTCTTGCTTGATAAGAGCATGTGGATGTCAACAAGTCTGCACAGGTCTTTGAAGTTTGTGGAAAGCCCTTTTTGTTGCAGAGTGTATTCGTGTGAAGTGGATAGGCTTGTTCTTCTTCTCTTGAAATATTTCTGAGTCAAATGTCATTTTTTGTGGTGTACTGTCGTGCTGCAGAAAGGATGCTTGCAGCACGTACTTAAGCAAACAGCCTTCATAAGAGCTCCATTCCTTTTGTTTAGGGTGCTGTAATTTTCTGGACACAAGACCTAGTACATCACTGATGAGTTCTGCAGGTGGTGGTAGTTCTCTAATATGAATTAATCTATCATAGAAAACAACCAGTGGGCCTCAGCTGGAATAACCTGTGTTTTAGTGTTTCAGTGGAGTGTTCAAGGCAGCTGCACACAGCAGAGGTCCAGCAAGGTGTGTGTGTGTCTAGGTACCAGCACAGAGATTGCTTTGCTGTCAGATTGCTATATCCAAATGGCATCCTGCAAATAAACTCAGACCTTGCTTCTGTTCTTGCTGCTGTGAGGACAAAACCATATTTATGGTAACTGACAGTTCTTTTATGCACATTTACGGACAGTTCTTTTATATAACACTAACTTGGTTTTACACTAGCAGTTTTACAACTAGATTGTTTGGGTGGCATCCTGAGAAGTATCTGTGCCACTGAGACTAACCTGGCTTTGTCTCTGTTCAAATGCCTTGCCAGTTTGCTTCTTTTGGGGTGTTGCCTGTCTACGTGGCAATTACTGTTCCAATACTATTTCAAAAAGTATGAATCCATGTAAGTGCCTTAATTTTACTTGCTTTTTTATTCTACAAATGTATTTGTTTTTGTAGCAGTTCTTCTGCTCAGATATTCTTCATCTTCCTTGTTTCTCTGTGTTTGGAGATGGATTCAGGTTTAAGTTGTTGCATGTCAATTGGATTATCCCTGTGTTGCAGTTTGAGCACTGCTAGAACCTGTAGAAGTGCTTTCATGAGGAAGAAAAGTTTTGTTGTGTTCTGGGGGACCTACTCCGGTTGCACAGGTCACAGGACCTCCCCCCCCACGGAAGGGTCTGTCTTGTGACCTGCCCCGAAGGATGGGCTGGGGGAGCCTACAAAAAACCGGAGCAGAGTCTTTGTTTGGGGGCTTTTCGCGCCTCTTTTCACGGGCTGTGGCCCTGAAGGGAGCGCCCCCCCCACCGCCCCGGGAACGGGCGGTGG